>MCJB01041797.1:179816-219914 GCA_002018475.1 Nicotiana obtusifolia
CGTCACATGCACATGTTCGAGCAGTTGAACAAATAACTGGATTTGCTAGAGGCCAATTTCCATTCAAGTACTTGGGATGCCCAATCTTTCACAGCAGGAGAAGAAAGGAGTATTACAACGATCTTATTAAAAATATCAAGAATAAGGTGCATGCTTGGAAGGGCAAGCTTCTATCATTTGGAGGAAAGGCGACACTAATCACGAGTGTGCTTCAAAGTATGCCAGTACATATGCTTTCTGTGATCGATCCTCCAAAAAATGTTATGGAACACTTGCACAAAATGTTTGCAAGATTTTTCTGGAGCAACAACGAAGAAGGCAGAAGCAGACATTGGGCTTCCTGGCAAAATTTATGCTTGCCTAAGGAGGAAGGAGGACTGGGATTTAGGTTGCTGCAGGATGTGTCGAAGGCACTATTTGCAAAATTGTGGTGGCAGTTTAGAACTACAAAATCATTGTGGTCAAATTTCATGTGGAACAAGTACTGTAAGAAGGAAGCACCAACTGTTGTTCGATTTACAAAAGGTTCGCATGTATGGAAACAAATGTTGAAGGCAAGAGACAATGTCGACCATGAGATTCTGTGGGAATTAAACAGTGGTGAAACGAGCATCTGGAATGACAATTGGACAGGATTAGGGCCTTTGTACCATGCTGTTCCAGAAGATTTTCACGTACAAGAAGAGTATCAAGATGTATGTGAACTGCGACAAGAAGGAAAATGGAACCATCAATTGTTAGAGCAGTTACTACCAGATGATATTGCCACACATGTGAAAGAAAATGTGGACTATCATGATGCAAACAGAAGCTGGGATACACTTTACTGGACACTAACTCCATCTGGGAGATTTTCAGTCACTACTGCTTGGCATCTCTTGAGACATCGAGCAAACAAAAACAGAGAACTGGGACTCATTTGGACCAAGGACTGCCATTTAAGATCTCTTTCTTCCTTTGGAGATTGTGGAGGCAAAAGATACCAACAGATGATTTATGGAGGAGGCAAGGATACTTAGTTACCTCAAGATGTTGGTGCTGTCAAATCCCTCAAGAAGAAATAATAGAACATATCTTCTTGACGAGTCCTACAGCTGTGAAGGCATGGAAGATGTTTATGGGTGCAGCAGGAATAATTACTCCTATGGTACAAGTAAAACAAGTCATACGCAACTGCTGGAGTTTCAAATGCTGCCCAAAATTGCGACCTTTGTTTCAAGCGGCACCTGCAATTATTACCTGGGAATTATGGAAGAAAAGGAATAAAGGGAAGCATGGAGGCAATGTGTCATCGAATAGGGTCTGTCATGAAGTGAACAGACATTATATTTCCTAGCAAAGAGTAGGTACCCATGGTTAACAAATCTATCTACATTATGGCCGGAAATAGTTCAATATCTAGAAGCCTACAAAAGTAATATGGCAGTTTCCATATCAAGGATGGTACAAATGCAACACAGATGGTGCCTCGAAGGGCAATCCTGGGCCAAGTTCATTTGCTTTTTGTGTAAGGAAGGATGACGGTGATTTTGTGTACGCTCAAGCAGTGCATATAGGAATAACCACTAATATGGTGGCAGAAGCAAAAGGTTTGGCAACTGAACTTCAATATTGTGTTGACAACCACTTACATCCACTCATTCTGGAAACAGACTCATTGATTTTGAAGAAGGTGATCGATGGAGTTTGGGACACACCTTGGTCGATTAGTTCAGAAGTGAAGAAGATTAAACGATTGATCAATAGTTTCAATGTCATTGTGCAGCATGTAATGAGGGAGGGCAACACTGTCGCGGATTTTTTCACTAATATGGTTTTTTCTTTTGCAGGAAACATTCAGTTCAATGCTTTTAATGAACTACCAAATGCAGCAAGAAGAATCATAAACTTGGACAAACAACAAACACCAAATCTAAGGATCAGAATTGCAAAAAGAAGACCTCCTGATTAATGCTGGAAAGTGGCCTATAGGCAGACAATCTCATATAGTGTTAGAACATTTCTCAGTGGTATTAGCATGTTCACATGCTCATTCTGGAAGTGTACTAATGCTATATGAAGACTGTACTGTAGGAAATTGTGATACTACAACACCGATAGATCAACTGTTACTAAGCTTCGACAATGCAATTCCTACTGCAACTGAAGAAAAGTCGAAATTGACTGAAAGACAATCCAAATTGGTGATGATTGCTACTGTGATTGGTTACTGGAATCGAACTTCATCAGCAGTGAGAACTGACTTTCATTGTCATTTGGGCTGCGAACAAACAGAGAACTGCTTTACCATCATGATCGAGCACATTTCAAGGCGACAAACATTCTACAGGGTCGACATCAAGAATCGAAGGCAAATATTTGAGGACATCCTACAGCTTACAGGTTTGAGGTCGAGAAGGGGACAATTTACAATCGAAAGGAGGACTAATTGCTACTGTCGATTACCTTGAGCAGCACTCGACTCTATCGAGCATTACAACAAATCAGGACTCAAACACACTGTAAAACATCAGTTTGAATGCTAAAAAAGTGGGTGTTGCGACTATGCTGAAAACCTTTTGGGAATCATCCAACAGAAGTAACAATGCTAATTTTCCTGGTCGACCATTACAATAAGTACACAACCAATGACGTAATGTGAAGGAAGATTGACATCCATTAAAATGCAAATCTTGGCGCCTGGTGAGAGCAATAGAGGTGCTGCAATATGTTTTGCAAAGGCAGATGAAAACACATGCCTTCACTCACGGAAATTTGGTTGCGATATGAGTTGTAATAGATAGTGTTATCATACTACTAGAACTAGAATAAGTTGCATTTCGTTATTTTCTGGACAAGTTGTAAATTCTGTTTTACTATTATATATATATATATAACCTCTAGGCAACCAGCTTAGAGGTATATTTGCTTTAAAAAAAAAACCCATCCCTCGATGATATGGTGATGAGCGCTGCGCCTGAGCCGGTCACAGAAGCTGTGGTGATCGACAATGATGCAGGAGCCAGTGATGAAGGGCTTCTCTATATAGAAGATGAAGACCTTCATCAGCTCAACAGAATGCTCATCTGTTGAGTTAGTTACACTAATCGAGGACGATGCCTCGTCGCCCTAGGGAAGTATGAGATGGTGGAAAATGCTAACTCCCGCTTCCGAGTCCCAATCGTCGTGCCCGTTACTATAACGCTCAGTACTGGGTCCTTTTCGTCTCCGGTTGATGAGCAACCAACAACCAGCACTGCGTTCACTGCAGACGCTTCTCAACCTAAAACGCCATCAGCTTCATCTCTTTCTTCAACTACTCTACCTTCGACACCAGCAACTGGTACATCATCTTTGCTGGCCGTAGTTGTCCGAGAAGATGTTCCTCTTCCCTAGTCCCCGGTTCATGGGAGTTTGGGGACAAAATTATGCTGCCCCCTCCGAAGATCCCCAAAGGAGGAGGAGTGTCAGCCTCTCGGTCTCTACTGGATGCCATCTATTATCCCCACCGGTTGAACTTACTAATTATCTGAAGCCTTTGGCTTTAGAAAAAGATAGGGATAAGATACAAACTCTCTCGGGAGAGTGTTTGTTGGACGATGCCATGTACAACGCAGCAGCGGTATAGCCTTTATTTTCTTTATTGTTTCTTCTATCTTTGTTATGGTTGGATTTTGAGTTTGCATTTTTGTTTTACAGTCTAATTTTCTTGCTTCTGAGGGCCTTCAAAGATTTATTCATGATAAGGAGGAACTTACCTCTGAGCGGGATCAACTTTTGGCCGAGTGAGATCAAACTGCTGCTTTCCTGTCAGAACTGGAAGCACAAGCTACTAAGGCCATTGAGCTAGAGGCTCGGTTGTGGCAAAGCAAGCAAGAAGTGGTGACCCTTAGCCAGGAGGTTGCCCCGTTAAGGGCACAATTTGAAGAAACTAGGGCCAAATGGGTTGAAGTCCATAATGCCATTCTTGCTGCATTGATTGCGAGGTCGCCTCTGCTGAAAGGTTGAGAAATTTGGAGGCGCCTTAAACTCCAAAGCTGAAGAAGTAACTGTTGCCGATGAAAAGCATGCCCGGTTGGAGGAGAAGCATAAGAGTGCCATAGAGCACAATAGAATTTTCATCTCCAGTGTCCGCGACCTTGGTCTGAGCCTCTGGTCAATCAGATTCGCGCAGGATAACCTTTCTGCCGAGGTTGACTAGCTTAAAGAAGAATTTCAGTGCGGAGCAGCTTCCCTCATTGTTGAAAAAATATATTCTATGTACAGCATGAGGAGAAAAACCTTGGAAGAGGCTAAAGCGGGTATCATTGACTTTGATGCTGAAATCGCTTAGGCTCGTGAGCTAGAGTCTATTGCCAAAATTGCAGTAGCTTAGTTTTTGCTTTCTTTTCTTTCTCATATCTTTGTACTTGTGCTGTTTGGCACGTTTATTGTGAATAGAAGCACTTTTTGGTTCAAGTATCGTGCAAGTTTTTCTCTTCGCATACTTTTCGTTTAAGTATTTGCGCAAGTTTTACTCTTTGCGTCCTTTTTATTTAAGTATTCTCGTAAGTACTATGCGCCGATATATGCGAGGCTTCGGGTGTATCTTTCCCCGGTAGTATTTGGATTCCGGACTCATAAGAAAGGGCCCTCTTATGTTTACGATGCTCTTGAAGAGGACGTCTCCTGTTCATTACGGCACTAGCATTTAAAATAATTGTTTAACTTTCAAATAATAAAATCAATATCGTTCCGAAACAAGATAGAATAGAAATAAAAGGACTTTACTTTATTCCTTCAATTTTCAAAAATATATACGCATTCGTTGTGCTAAAGCGAAATTGCCATTTCTTGTGGCTAACTTATACAACATGTTTCTACAGGGCTGGCCGCGTAGTCCCCGGTGTTGATTGCCCTCATATTTTCCCAAATAGTATATATATACTTCAAAATATCATTTTGCATCATTGTTCAATTTACAATAGTCATACAAGTACTTTTATAAATTTTCATAATTTTTAATGCTTTAAACTGATTTTTTTGCAATTAAATTACTTGAATATGTATTAATTACCCCCTTATATTATTTGTGAGGATTTAATCATCCAACTCTATTATTTGCAACCACATATCTGTTTTATAATATTTTACTTTATTTTATATAATTATATTTTACACTTTTATGCCAAATACGTAAATTTGCAATAATAGCCTATATTTAATAAATTGCATTTTTTATTTTATTTAAGTTCAAAATTATTTTTACATTTTTTATAATCTTCAACTATTGTTTTAAAGAACTAAGTTACATAAATAGCATTTTTATATTTTATTTAACTATTTTTTTAAAATTATTTCCCCTTAATCCCCTACTTCAAAATCTCGACCAAATTATGCCTTATTTTCGGACCAATTAAGGTCCAAAGAAATGAGCCCAACACCAATCTGCCCTGGCCCAAACCAAACGACCCCTTTTGTCCCAACCCGGTCAGGACCCGTTTACTCGAGCCGCCACACTTCCCTTTAATCACGGCCGTTGATCTCTCAAGATCAATGGTCCATAATAACCCTACCCTTTTAATTATATCCGCCCCAAACCCTAGCCCCATTCTTCAGAGATAGCCGCCCCTAAATCCTCTCTGTTCTCTTCTTCTCCTCTCAGACCCTAAAAGCCGCCTCCTCAATCTTTTCTGATTCCAATCCTAATATGGAATCTCCTCATGATTTTCCTTCCATATATGCTCGATCTCCCCGTTCTTTACATGGTATTGGTATGACATAATACTTGCCTATCTTTGGCAAGTATATAGACCTAAATCAACCACAATCATATCCAGACCTTCAAGATTTAGACGATATTTCGTCTACATACACTCACTACCAAGCTATATAGGCCGATTTACCAAGATCTTCAACCGATTTTTGGTTCCAATCAAATTAGGGTTTGCCTGATTCTTTTTCTAATTTTGTTTCTTAAACGATTCTGCATCCCCCTTCCTTATTTATGTTTGATTTACTATGTTTCCTTGTTTAGAGGTTGATTTTGACTACTATATAAACTCTTCCTCATTTTTGCCTTTAGACAACAATCGCTAAAAAAAAAAATACAATTATCTCTTATTCTTTCTTGTCTTGTACTACTCTAAGGCTCATGTTTTGGCCGGCTGAAAGCCAAGGCCACCGAAATTTGATTCTCCAACCTATCTCAGTGTGAGCACTGCCCGGGGTTCATTCGAAACCCTTGGGAACTCTGACACACTGAGATTCCTGGGTTCTACTATTCGGTTTTCTATTGACACTAAAATGTTGCTGAAATTACTCTTCTTGTTTACTTATTCATCTGTAACTGGTAATGTACCTTGACTCTTGCAATTTTATTTTTTTCGTTTGAAATTGCATATCTATATCTCTGAGATTTTTATGAACCAACGTGCTGTTGTCTACTTTGAAACTATTTTTGAGGCTCTATGCCTTCTAGTAACCAAACTTGCCTACTTGTTGCCTTGGTTATATTCTGCTTAAGTCTGTTTGCTCTAATGTCTGTGCTCGAATGTTTATCATTGTTTTTTAGTTCGATCTTAGTAACTTGGCTTGTTCTGTACTCTTAGGATGAGTTAATTCATGCCCAAGACATGTTCTAATTCTTGTTGAGGCATTTATGTGCAACTTAATGTTTTCCTAAAGTTATCTCTTGATCACGTTGATTAGTCAACATGCTCTCTTTCTACTTAATGTGTGCTCCCTAATTTGTTCAATTCAGTGCTCTTTAATATTGCCTAAGACCTTTAGAATGAGAGGCAATATCTAGCCCCTTCTCCTATATGTGATCAAGACCTAGTGTCTGCATGTCCTATTAATCTGGAGTTGATATATTCTGACATTGTTTAGGAACTTTGGTATTACAACTGATGCTCAACATGTTAAGTTTTCCATGTTCAACCAGGTGAATGTTTGCCAACTATTGTAAACTATGCCACTAGCATGTTGTCATGCTATTTGTGACCGCATTCTCATTAGGCTCTCGCATTAAAAACTTAATGTGAAAACTGCCATCCGCTAGTTCCTGTCTATGACATTGATATATTCTCGGTTTAATTGTCTAACGTCTTTTAGGTTACTTCTGTTTGCAACTCTCTTTGGAATAGTTCATTTTCCTATAGTGGTCAATCCTATCGCTCTTAAACTTCCTCTCTGGAGTCACAAGCATCAACTTGCCTCATATGTACCTCATGTGCCTTCAGCCTAGCCTGCTCATGTTTATGTTTCTTATCTAAAAATGTTGTTAGCTATAGTGCTAAGAATAGTGTTTAAGCTGTCTAGTTAAATTCTGTTAGTAGTTTGTCACCTATATGGCTGAATTTAGTATCCATTTGGGTAAGTAAGTCATTCATTTGGGCTTGTATGTTGAACCTGTTGTGGTACTGAAAATCTGGAAGGCACTGTTCGCATTTTGAGTTTGGGCCTGCAATCCACATGAAGTTCTAAGCATGTTTGAAGGCCCAGGTGTATTACTGGATTATTCTGTATTTGTATTTGGGCCTGTAATCATTCAATATAGTCTGTAATAAAAAACAATGGGAGAATTAGTGAAAAGGGGTTGTGGTATCCTAATTCTAGCATAAACGGGTAGAGAGCATGCCTATAGGACCTGCTTACTTTGTTTGCTATTTTGTTCGGCATGCTTTACTTCTGTACACACATAGAAACCATGCCTATAAGAAATCACACACTTCACTTAACTTGCCTAGTACCTGTACAATATTCAAAAGCACGATTGTTTGACTATATAATTTACCTGCTCTCGTGTCTACTTCCATCTGATTATTAGATAGTATGCCTATAGGGTTGTAATAATACATACTTTTGTTAATGTTCATCTAGATACCATGGTTATAAGGTCTTAACTAATTAATTAATCGGTTGCTTCTGTTGTTTTATTGCCACCTAGATAGCACGCCTATAGGATAAGTATGACTAAATCAAGTTCAAATACCAACCATTAGAAATTTTGCCTATAGGATACTATCATTCGCCTAGAAAACATGTCTATAGAATCAAACACTGGTAATTCCATGTTTCTAATAGCTTTAACTGTCCGTTGCACAAACAACTTAAAAATCATGCCTATAGGTGTTATAACACCTGTAATCTGCAAGTTATTTAATTTGGAACAGCAACACTGCCTGTATGAGATTTGAAATCGGAATCGTATCGAAATCATGCCTATAGGACTGCATCACTCGCTTAAGACACCTATCAGTACTAATAATCCCGAGTCTGCAAACAGTACGCTGTCTCCTCGCGTAAGCCATTTAGAACATTGACGATGCATGTACAACACTAGAATCAGAACCACATAGAAACCATGATTATAGGACTTAATGCGTCTGCAATTGTTTACTGCCTAATTGTCTGCGTGCTTTCTTGCTTATGTGGTGGAGGTTATGAGCCTTTTATTGCAATTATATGCACTCCTATTTTTTTGTTTATCGCCTAGTTTTATCATGTTGAGCACCTGAGTGGAGTCTAGAACTACAAATAGTAGGTCCAAAGCCTTATGGACCATAGGCGTGGGACGGGTAGTGCACGCATAGGGTACGACTTAGAATTGAATTGCGCCTTTAAGTAAACAACTTCAACATAGTAATTGAGTAGCAGGAGATGATAGGCTGTATCCGCTAAATAATATGACCAACTCCTACCTAAAAAAAGTTGCGAAGTATTATTTATGTTACACAGGGTGATCCTTTAGGCTAAAAAGCTTAGGATCCCCCTCCCTTTTCATTATATGTTTGCTAAAGGATTTAGTCATTACGCAATTGTAGTCTTTATGATCTTTAAAACTTGCATCAGTTATTCATATAGTTTAATGATATTTTTCCTTACACTGGTTTATGTCATAATAGGATTTTCAACTTTCATATCTTTCCTTACTTATATGCTCACCTAGTTTAATCACATAATCCACATAGTTTAAGGTTCGACCAGGACCCACAGTTGTGAACCTCGAAGAGTGCCTAACACCTTCTTTGAGGTAATTTGAGCCCTTACCCGATCTTTGGTGACACAGACTAGACTAGTCAAACAGAGTTACTTGCAAGTAGGTGCCCTGACGTACCTCAAAATCGTTAGGTGGAGACTCTTGTCTTTTAACTCCCTCATTCAAAAGAGTTGTCAATGTCGAAGCCCGCTTTCACGAGAAAATGGGGCGCGTTTGAACACTAGAAGCTTTGCGCCTTTGAGGATTCTACTAGTGAATTGCTAGATAATATTCAGTTCGATAGAAAACTTCAGTTCCCCTTAGGAATTTATGCTATCAAGCCAAATATTATTTAACAATCCCCCAGGGGCTTGCACTTATAAACGGTCGGGTAATCTTTGTTTGACAGCAAACTTTATTTCCTAGTAGAAACTTTGCTACCGAGCAAAAGACTATCTAACAGCTCCGTAGTGGTTCTTTGCTTGTGTGCCTTGTCATTTAAAGGTTTTATTTCTACTGCTGAAGCTTCCTTCGTAATATGCTTTCCGTTGCTGCCTCGTTAAAAACCTTGCTAGAAAAAACTAATAAGGACAAAAACTGGACGAAGGGAAAAAGAGTGCAGCACATACTTTCAATATAGGCGAGGCTCATCAGCAATAATATCTCTTGAGGTGTGCCACATTCCAGTTGCGAGGCAACTTTTCTCCGTCTTGATTTTCCAACTCGTATGAACCTTTCCCGGTGACAGTTGAAACCCAGTAGGAGCCTTCCCATGTTGGACCTAGCTTCTCCGTATTGAGCTCCTTGGTGTTCTGAGTTACTTTCCTTGAAACCAAGTCTCCTACTTTAAAATAAAGGATGTTAGTACTTTGATTCTAATATCTTTCTATTCTCAGCTTTTGGGCTTCCATCCTTATATGCGCCAAGTCCCTAATTTCACCGAGCAGCTCCAAATTGACCAACATTGCTTCATTGTTTATTTGTTCGTTTGCCCGGAAATATCTCAGTGTAGGCTCACCTACTTCCACCGAGATCACGGCTTCTGCTCCGTACACAAGAGAGAAAGGAGTCTCCCCGTGCTAGATTTGACCGTTGTTAGGTATGCCCTTAGTACTCCTAGCAACACTTCGGGCCATTTACCTTTAGCTGCTTCCAATCTCTTTTTGAGATTTTGTATAATCACTTTGTTTGTTGATATTGCTTGGCCATTTGCGCTCGGATGGTAGGGTGATGATGTGATCCTTTTGATTTTCAAGTCTTCAAGGAACTTTGTGACCTTCGTGCTTATAAATTGTGGCCCGTTGTTGCAGGCTATCCTTTTGGTATACCAAATCTGCAAATTATATTCTCTCACAAGAAATCTACCACTTCACGTTCGCTGATCTTCTGGTAAGGACCTGCTTCAACCCACTTTGAAAAATAGTCAGTTAAAATAAAAAAAAATCTTATCTTATCGAGAGCCGGTGGCAATGGCCCGACGATATCCATCCCCCACTTCATGAACGACCATGGCGACAAAACTGAGTACAATGGCTCTGCCGGTTGATACACCAACGATGCGTAACGTTGACATTTATCACATTTTTGAACATAAGCCTTAGCGTCTTGTTCCATCCCAGGCCAGTAGTATCTTGCCCTAATTAATTATAACACTGAGGAATCTGCGCCTGAGTGATTTCTGTAGATCCCTTCGCGGACTTCTCGCATAACATAGTTGGCTTCGGAGGCTCCCAAACACCGGGCCAACGGGCCTTGGAAATATCTTCTGTACAATTGACCTCCCTTGAAGCTGTATCGAGCTGCTTTAGTGTGCAGCACACGAGATGCCTTAGGATCTTCAAGCAATTTTCTGTGCTCGAGATGGTCAATGATCTCGTTTCTCTAGTCCCAGACCAAATTAGTCGTGTTTACCTCGTAATTGCTATCCACGGCCAATACCGAATGCATTAGTTGTACGACCGTACCGAAGTACGATCCCTTCATTTCTATGGAGGATATAAGATTGGCTAGTGCATCTGCTTCCACATTCTCTTCACTCGGGATGTGAGTAATGACCATTCCTAGAACTGAGCAAGCAGGGCCTGGACTTTCATTACGTATTGTTGCATGTGTTCTTTTTTGGGTTTGAAGATTCCGTGGACCTTATTTACTACCAATTGGGAGTCGCATTTGATTTCTATGTCCTAGGAGTCCAGTCTCCGAGCAAATTGGAGTCCTGCAATCAATGCTTCATACTCTGCTTCCTTGTAGTCGGAGGAACAGTTCGTATGGCCTACCTTAGGATTTCTCCCGAGGGCTTGGTTAATACTATGCCGAGCCCAGATCCCTTCATATTGGAAGCTCCGTCCGTGAACAAGGTCCAAACTTCTGATATCGATTTCGAAACCCTTACTGCTTCTTTGGTTGGCAAAGGTAAAAGTTCTGGACTTAAACCGGCCACAAAGTCAGCCAAAACTTGTGACTTAATCGCACTCCTAGGTTTATATTCTATGTCAAATACGCTCATTTCGGTGGCTCACTTTGCCAGCCTACCTGAGAGTTTAGGTTTATGAAGTATATTCCACAGGGGAAAAGTGGTCACCACAGCTATCAGGTGGCATTAGAAATAAGGCCTTAGCTTTCGAGCGGCAACTACGAGGGCTAAGGCAACTTTTCCAGATGTGGGTAGTGAGTTTCTGCTCCCGTCAAAATTTTACTTACATAATAAATAGGAGATTGCATACCTTCGTCCTCGCGAACTAAAACTACACTTACCGCTACCTCCGAGACCGCTAAGTAGATCAGTAATTGTTCGTCTTCCCACGGTTTTAATAGTAATGGAGGACTTGACAAATACCTTTTCAAATCCTTCAAAGCTTGCTGACATTTTGAGTTCCATTCCAAGTTATTCTTCTTTTTGAGGAGTGCAATGGAATGATGGCATATTTCCAAAGACAGGGAAATGAATCTACTCAAAGTGGCATGTCTCCCAATCAGCCTTTGAACCTCTTTTACGCTTGATAGCTGGTCCAGGATGTCTTCGATGGCTTTAATTTTGTCGGGGTTAACCTCATCCCCCTTGCGACATAAGGAATCCCAGGAACTTACCAGAGCTGACCACAAATGCACATTTCTCGGGATTAAGGTTCATGTTATGCTTCCTTAAGATGCCAAAGGTCTCTTATAGGTGTTTAAGATGATACCATGCGTTCAAAGACTCAACCAGCATATCATCTATGTAAACTTCCATAGTTTTCCCTATTTGCTTTTCAAACATTTTGCTTACGAGCCGCTGGTAAGTGGCTCCTGCGTTTTTTAGCTCGAAAGGCATCATATTATAACAATATGTGCCAAAGTTTGTGATGAATGAAGTTTTTTCCTGAACCTCTAAGTTTATCTTAATTTGGTTGTACCCGGAATAATCATCAAGGAAACTCATTAACTCGTGCTCGGTCATGGCATCAATCATTTGATTAATGTTTGTCAATGGGAACGATTCTTTTGGGCACGCCTTATTCAAATCCTTATAGTCTACGCACATGAGAAATTTATTGTTCTTCTTTGGAACTACTACTACTTTAACTAGCCAATCAGGAATACTTTACCTCTTGGACTGAACCGATATGAAGCAAACGAGTTACCTCTTCTTTGAAAAATTTGTTTCTAACCTTGGCAATAAGACGTTTTTTCTGTCTTACTGGAGGGATGTTGGGATCCAGGCTTAGTTTGTGCACGGCCACTTCTGGCGGGATACCTGTCATATCCGCATGCGGCCACGCAAAAAAAGCGACATTATATTTAAGAAATTCGATAAATACAGACCTGAGCTCGGGGTGTAGTCCTATCCCCAAGTGGAACTTCCTCTCTGGAATTTTTTGAATAATGCGACATGTTCGAGTTTTTTCGCTGTGGATTTTGTTGCGTCCGTTTATTTTGGTACCTGAAAATACCTTGGTACCTGATAGGATTCCGACGACTCCTCTCCCTGGTTGACTTCACTCAGCTTAGGAGCAGGCGCCGGTTCCTGAAATTGCTATGACGCATGCTCCTTCCCTTTGCTACTGAAAACCGAGATTACATTCATCTCCTTTGCTGCTGGTTGGTCGCCTCTTATTTTTTAATTACCTTGGGGTGCTGTTATCGACCCTTTGCATTGTTTGATTACGGGAGCACCAGCAGGAATTGGACCTCGTCCATTCGCATTGTTGGAAGCACCTGTTGCTCCCTCAGGATCCTTACTGTTTCAGCGACGTGCTCGTCTTCAGCATCATCAGCATTGCCCGTCGTAAATTGGCGTGGCCTTGTTCCCCTCATTGCGGATATCGCTGATGGAATCTTCGTGCTGAGCCTGATTTTCTGGGGCCTCAACATAGTTGTGCGATGTTGACATCATTATCTGCCATTTTTAGTGACTTTTGCTAAGAACAAAGATCAAACAAGTTTGTAATAGATGCACGGATCAATTCAATTACACAATTGTCTATGCCCCATGGTGGGTGTCAAACTGTTTACTCGTAAAACGGTACAGTTGAATTTATACATGATTTATAGACAAGTGAATCGAATTGATCCTAAAATGTTAAATAAATTAGACAAAAATGTAAGACTTAGCGTTAAAATCAAGATAAGACAATAGAGATCTTGAGCCCAGGAACAAACCTTCCGGAGGCAGTAAGAGCAATGTAAATAAGCAAAAAATTAAAATGTTATTGAGCTTTCAATAGAGTATAGTGTATGCTTGTCAAAAGATTCGCGTCCTTTACAATGATGGTAGAGATCACTATTTATAGTTACACCTAGGGAACAAGGTCCTAGGATCAAGCCCCTCTTAAATGATAATTATGAGGGCCATTGAGGAATGTGTAACGGTAAGCAGTGAATGCCATATTCTCTGTAACGGACCATGCACTTAATGCTATAGAATATTCTTTATTGAATGCTACTGGGTGATTGCCTTTATAAATATCATTCTATCCGATAACAAGTGAGATTATTACCTTTGGGCCCGACTGTCTTCTATCTTCGGCTCACGTGTCGCTTTCTCATGCCATCATTAAATATGAAGATATTTTACCCCATACACCTATACGATGTCGTAGCAGCATCTTCAGAAGAAGAAGAAGATAATAATTTCCCACTATTATTGTTGCAAAAATGGTGTTTTCTTGGATTGAAACTGAGGAGAGGTAGTGCTTCTTTCAAACTAAAGGAGGAGAAGGGGGAGGTAGTGAAGAAGATTAAGTTCATGTAATTCTCGAAAGTGGAACTTTGAGTTGTTAGGGTCAGGCATGGGTCCTTCACCATGGGGTATATCAAGATCTTTCTTTTTATAACCATATTTTATTTGGTACACTGTTTACCCTTGGCTTCAGATAACAATTAAATTTGCACGTGATTTTAAGGACACGTGATTTGGTTTGATAAAAATAAAGACTAAATTCAGTAAGTAAATTGAGAAAGAATGCTAACCACCAATCTATAATAGCTTTACCTTGATAGAATTCTCTAAGATAGACAAAGATGAAGCAGAATAGATAAAGAAAACAATTACAGCAGACTGTATTTTTGTATATTGATCGTTGTTTCTGTGATGCCTTTTACAATTATGCTACCCCTTTATATAGGGAGGGGAATGAGTCGTATACAAGGTAAAAACCTATATACAAGGTAAAATATCCCTTGAATTACTGACTTTAACGTCTTTGCCGATTTCCGCCGTGATTCCCGCCGAGATACTTACGTATCACGGGATTTTTGGTCCTTCTGTTACGCAAATCTGATAATTTTACCCTAGGGATTTTTACCCTAATCGACCTCAACGATCTCGTCTCGGACATCTTGGCTTCGAGTTCCATTCCGATAACATCCGGTCTCGATCTTCATTCCTTGATGTCTCATCCCAGCCTATCGACCAGTAATTCTAATCGACACCGGTAGCACGAATTCGAACCCGATATTCCGTATGCAAGCGATCGAATTCGACCCCATGTAGATAGTCCCCTCATTTTTTTGAGAGTAATGATGAAAAACAATATGAGCCACCGCTTTTAAGATTATGTCAAATGGAGACATACATATGGCGTTCGTGACATGGAATTCGGGGCGTCACATCAAAAGAAACAAAACGTCATATTGATAAGTGACGGTGGCATGATGATGCACGTGGTAAGTATCGAAAACGTTTTTTCATAGACAAACTGAAGACAAACCTCTGCAACTCCTGCAAAAGCTAATTAATGCTTCTTCATTTTGGGACGCGAACCGCCACCTTTAAGAGGGTATAAATAGCCCTCTTTTCCTTCAGTTCCAAAGTTTGCGTTATTTGAGCATTATATTCTTCAAGTTCTCTGAGTTTTTTCACAAGTGATCTTCCCCTTTGTTCTTGTCTTATCCCTGCATCTACTAGCTTATTCCACTCTTTATTTCCAATGGCAAAGATATCCAAATCTGTTCCCTAGAAACAAACCCCCTCTTCTTCTCAACCCGCTGAAGAACCTGAACCTGTCGTTGTTGAGGAAACTACGACCAAGCCCCCTCTAAAAGCGTTCGTACCGGTTGGGTGTTCAATCGGTTCCGATTATAAGGTAGAGAAGGCTTCTTCTGTACCAGGCAGGGGCAAACCGGTCACTAGATATATTTGTTCGATTACGAACAAAATCATTGACAGGGTGAAGGAAGATTGTAACTGGGTTGGTAAGTGCGTGGTGGTTCCCGCACCGGAAGAAGCGATTACCACCCACGTGGAGGGATACTTGAGTGTTTACACCTATCCCTTCACGTTGGGCCCTTTGTACCCTATCATCATCGCCTTTTGAAAAAGGTATGATGTAACGCTGGGCCAGATTCACCCCTCTGTTTGGAGAATAGTCATTCTCTTCCGCTTTTTTGTAAACAAGATCGATGGGCACCCTTTCACCCTCGATCATCTCTTACGGCTATACAGTCCCCGAATATTCTAAGGGGGATTAATAAAACTCGCTCGCCGGGCAAGCAAAGCCCCTTCTCGAGCATCGACGAGGATAGGGATCGAGGTTGGATGAGCTGATTTGTTCGAATAAAGACATCAGACCTGATTCCTGCCGAAGACATGCCGTTCCCTGAAAAGTGGAACATGAACCGTAAGTGCTGTACTCATATTCAATTTGTCTGGTGTCTTTCCTTTGTTATCTCACTAACCGATTTCACATGGTGTAGCCGTTTCTCGAACGCCGGCTGCGATTATGCACTTGAAAGAATGGGTCGAGAAGGTGGTGTCTCAAAGGACCTATTCGGAGCGTTCCTGGCGCGAGATATCGAAGGGCCAGTGGGAGGCCAAAACTCATGGTGAGACCGATAATGTTTGAATTTTACGCCTCATATTATTGATAATGCTGCTGACTTATAACTTACTTCACTCTTCATTTGCAGGTTTATCGAAAGACGTAGAAATGAGGCCAGCGTCCCGGTAGAGAGATTCCCTGCCATCCCCCTACCTCAGAGGAGGAGAAGGAGAAAAAGAGGAAAGAAGTCCCCAATTATTCTGGGCCCGAGAGGAAGAGGCCGAGGAAAAGTATAGCTCATAAAAACCAAAATCTCGGACTTAGCTTATCGATTGGACGACGAGTCCGAGGAAGACAAAGACCTCGAACTTTTGGGCACCGAGCCATGGGGGCGAGAACTGGGGCTTCCGCCGATGCGAGAGAGACGACGCAGGGAATCTCGGGCCCCCCATAAACAATGGGCTCCCCTTCTTTCTCGAAGTCAACTTTTAATGAGGCTCGAGCCGCAAAAGCACATTCCCCGAGCAAAGGCCCTATACTGGAAGGGCCTTTCCAAGGTTTCTTCGACGGTGTTGAATTGGCGGATACTTTTGGGCTCGAGGTGCCAAGGAAGTGTCCCTCTACCAGAACGAGCAAGGCATCTTTCGGTCTCAAGCTGGTCGATAGATTTCCTGCTCCGAGTTCAGACCCTGATCGAAAGTGAATAATAAGGTTTGCCATTCCGAAGATGCTAGGGCCCTTTCTGCGCCTGTGGGGGTGGCTAGTTATCTTCGGTGTTTGGTAACCGAAGAAGATCAGGCCGTGATGGACGAGGTGGATGTAGCCTGCTTGTTCAATAAGGCTCAACAAGCATCAAATAAGGTAAGCTTTTGATAAGCCTTGTATGGTGTTCTCCATTTTGCATTTTAAACTTCGACTAACTATCATATTTTCTCTTGTATTTGTAGGCCTCAATGCTTCATCATGAGGCTTTTCTTTCACAATGGGAAGAAATGGCGCGTCGTGAGCGGCTCGAAGGGGAGATGTTGACCCTTCGAGCCGAACTAGACTTTGTGCGTACAGAAAGTTCTAGCATGATTGATCAGATGGGGAAACAACTCGACGAAATAAACCTACTCCGATCCGAGGCTAGTGAGGCCAAAGCAGAAATTAATGAATGGAGAACCAGGACCGATCTGCTGACTTTGGAAAAAGAGGCCCTCCAAGCTCAGATGGTTTCTTTGGAAAATCAATTATCGGAGATAAAAAAAGAAAATTGGGGCTCTGACTAAGAGCACCGATATGCTTCAATCCCAAGTCGAGACGCTCACTTCGGATAGTGAAATTTTGGTCAACGAGCTGCAATCGGCAAAATCGGAGGTTGCTGCATCCAAGGCTGAGGCCGATGAGTTAGTAGCTCAATACAGGGCCGATGCCGAAGCTGCTCAGGAACAATCGAAGATTTTGGTCGAATATACTAAGTGCCAAACCCGCCTATCTGTTCTTGAAGAGTTACAAGCTCGGGGCTTCGATCTATCGATCGAGATCGATGATGCTAAAAAGATCGAAGCCGAAGCCAGTAAACTGGCTTTCCCAGAAGAAGAAGAAGAAGACTCCGAGAATTATGAATAAAGCTCCTCTTTTGTATAATTTTTTTTTGTAATGAAGTCCGCATTTCTATAAACATACTTTGTTCATATATATATATATATATATAAATCTTCGTTTCTTTCCATTCCTTGCTGACTTATTTCGATTCTCTGTAGTGGAAACGATGATTCAACTTGGTGTAATTTCTGTTCTTCAGGCTTAGTTTAGACTTAGCCGATTTCAGGATATGCCTTAGTAGACTTTCCCTTTCTTCGATCGATTTGATAAGGCCTTAGCCTCGAAAAGGTCTGGGATCTGCCTCAATGGGTCTTACTTCCCTTCGAGTTTCATTAAGTCGATACGGCCTTAGCCTTTTAAGAAATCGGGATTTGCCTTAACATGTCTTACTCCCCTTCGAATTTCATCAATTCGATACGGCCTTAGCCTTTTAAAAAATTGGGATTCGCCTTAACAGGTCTTACTCCCCTTCGAATTTCATCAGTTCGATACGGCCTTAGCCTTTTAAGAAATTGGGATATGCCTTAGCAGGTCTTATTTCCCTTTTGAACCTCATCTATTTAGTACAGCCTTGGCCTTTTAAGAAATCGGGATCTGCCTTAGCAGGTCTTATTTCCCTTTTATTCAGCACGGCCTTGGCCTGTTAAGAAATCGGGGTTTGCCTTAGTAGGTCTTATTTCCCTTTGATTAAATTTGATTTTTGGTTGAAATTCTGAGAAACGTTAGTTTTTGATCGAACAATAAAAATCGAAATGGCCCTTGGGCTCGGAGATAGGATATCGGTGCAAAAGAACTTTTATTAGCATTCAAGTGCTTGTACAACTTGCTTAGGGAATAGATCAATCTATTTGGGCACGGTTCTTTTGACCGTTTGACCCTTACATCGATTCCTAATGATCTATGAGAAGTTCCCCGAATTGAAGTAGCTAAGCAGTCTTCTGATATTTAAGGTCGGTCGAAATTTAGCACCGAACATTTGTTGCCTTCGATATGCGACCGATCTAAGTTAGCACGTTTTCTGGTTACCTCATTAAAAACCTTGCCGTAAAACCCAACTTGGGACACGTGCTTTCAGTCCTAATGTCCTGTGCTTTCCGGCTCGAGGTTACTTCACTTGATACTTGCAGGTGTTAGTAACATAAAAACAAACAAACAAAGAATGAAAGATCATACCTCAACAATAGTATCGCTTCAAGTGGTTTATGTTCCAATTGTTCGGCAGCTGTTTGTCGTCCATTGTTCCAAGCTTGTATGATCCCTTTCCAGTGATCTTTAAGATGGAGTAAGGCCCTTCCCAGTTCGGCCCTAACTTCCCTTCGTTTGGGTCTCGAGTATTGGATGTGATTTTTCTGAGCACTAGGTCTCCGATGTTGAAGTGTAGAAGATGCGCTCTCTTTTGCTTTTGGGCGGCCATTTTGAACAAGGGCTGCTTCCCTTCTTTCATCCAATAATTCTAAATTGGTATTCATAGCTTCGCGATTCGATTCCTCGGTTGCATAGCGGAACCTGATACTCGGTTCGCCTACTTCGACTGGTATCAACGCTTCAGCACCGTACACTAGGGAGAAAGGAGTGGCTCCGGTGCTGGTTTTCTCGGTTGTGCGATACGCCCATAGGACTTCAGGCAATATCTCTTTCCACTTCCCTTTTGCGTCAGTTAATCTCTTTTTGAGACTTCGAAGTATGGTTTTGGGTCGATTCAGCTTGTCCATTGCCGCTGGGATGATAGGGCATCGATAGGATCCTTTTGATCCTATTATCCTCGAAGAACTTCGTCACTTTGCTGCCAATGAATTGCTTCCCATTATCGCACACGAACTCTGATGGCATCCCAAATCGGCAGACGATGTGATCCCAAATGAAATTGATTACTTCCTTTTCCCTAACCTTCTTGTATGCCTGCACTTCAACCCATTTGGAGAAATAGTCAATCATAAAGAGAATGAATTTAGCCTTACCTGGCGTGTAGGGGAGGGGGCCGACGATGTCCATTCCCCATTTCATGAATGACCATGGTGACAAGACCGAATGCAACGTCTCCCCGGGCTGGTGGATCATCGGTGCGTGCCTTTGGCACTCGTTACACTTGCGAACGGACTCCTTTGCATCTTTTTCCATATCGATCCAATAATAGCCGGCTCGGATTATTTTTCGGACCAGGGATTTCGACGCCGAAATGATTCCCGTATGTGCCTTCGTGTATTTCCCTTAAAATATATTCGGTGTCACCCAGTTCCAAACATATCGCGAGGGGGCCACCGAATGTCGTTCTAGATAGGGTTTCGTCATCAGATAAACAGAACCGAGCAGCCTTGGTGTGCAGTGTTCTCGATTCTTTTGGATCCGAGGGGAGCCTACCAGAGATGAGATATTCTATATACTTATTCCTCCAATCCCAGGTCAGACTAGTTGAATTGATTTCAGCATGGCCTTCCTCCACCACCGACCTCAAGAGCTGTACGATCTTCTCGGACTCGATCTTGTCATCTTCGACCGATGATCGCAAATTCGCGAGGGCACCGGCCTCACTATTTTGCTCTCGAGGTATGTGTTGCAAGGTCCATTCCTTAAACCTATGCAGCGTGACTTGAAGCTTATCCAAATACCTCTACATTCGTCCTTCCTTGACTTCGAAAGTTCTGTTAGTTTGATTCACCACAAGGAGGGAGTCGCACTTGTCTTCGATTCTGCTCCCAGGCTTTTGGCCAGTTCTAAACCTGCAATCATAGCTTCATACTCCGCTTCGTTGTTAGTTAATTTTACAGTCTTGATAGACTGTCGAATCGTATTCCCAGTTGGGGGCTTTAGCACGATACCAAGCCCCGATCCCTTCGCATTCGAGGCGCTATCTGTGAACAGGGTCCACACTCTCGAAGGAGTCCCTGATTCGGTCATTAATTCTCTTTCGACCTCAGGTATTAGCGACGGCGCAAAATCAGCGACAAAATCTGCCAATACTTGAGACTTAATCGCAGTTCAGGGCCGATACTCGATATCATACCAGCTTACTTCGATAGCCCGCTTGGCCAATCGGCCGGATAGCTCGGGCTTATGCATTATGTTTCTCAATGGGTAGGTCGTTACGACGCATATGGGATGGCATTGGAAGTAGGGTTTTAGTTTCCTGGAGGCACTCAATAAAGCGAGTGCTAATTTTTCTAAGTGAAGGTATCTAGTTTCGACCTCGCCTAATGTTCTACTAACGTAATAAATAGGAAACTGCGTACCTTGTTCTTCTCAAACCAGGACCCCACTTACCGCTACTTTCGAGATGGAAAGGTAGAGGTACAGTCACTCCCCTGTTTTTGGCGTATGCAGCAAAGGTGGGCTAGACAGTTACCTCTTAAGCTCTTCTAACGCGCGCTGACACTCCGGAGTCCACGAAAAATTGTACTTCTTTTTCAACAGGTTGAAGAATCGGTGACTCCTATCAGATGATCTCGAGATAAATCGGCCCAAAGCGGCTATCCAGCCTGTCAGCTTTTGCACGGCCTTTACATTATCTATGATTGTAATATCTTCGATAGCCTTGATCTTCTCGAGGTTGATTTCTATTCCTCGATACGAGACCATGAAACCGAAGAATTTGCCCGAGCCAACACCAAATGCGCATTTCTCGGGGTTCAGTTTCATGTTGTACCGTCTCAGCAAGTCGAACGTTTCCTGCAAATGGCTCAAATGGTCCTCTGCTCGCAGGGACTTAACTAACATATCATCAATATAAACCTCCATTTTTTTTCCTCATTATTCCTCGAGCATTTTGGTTACTAAGCGTTGGTAAGTAGGCCCCGCATTCTTTAACCCGAATGGCATCACGTTATAACAGTATGTACCATACTTAGTGATGAAGGATGTCTTTTCCTGATCATCCTGGTCCATTCGTATTTGGTTATAGCCAGAGTAAGTATCGAGAAAGCTAAGGGTCTCATGGCCAGCAGTAGCATCGATCATGCGATCGATATTGGGTAAAGGAAAAGAATCTTTAGGGCATGCCTTGTTTAAATCCTTATAATCTATGCACATTCTTAATTTATTTCCCTTTTAGGGACTACTACTACGTTTGCTAACCATTCTGGGTATTTTACTTCCCGAATGGACCCTATTTTTAAAAGCTTAGTTACCTCATCCTTGACGAACGCTTGTTTGACTTCGGATTGAGGCCTCTTTTTTTGCTTGACCGGCCGGAATTTCAGATCGATGCTTAGTTTGTGGGTCGTTATCTCCGGTGGTATACCTGTTATGTCGAGATAGGACCAAGCGAAGGAATCTTCGTTAGCTATAAGAAATTGTATAAGTTTTTTCCTGAGCTCAGGACTTAGGCCCGAGCCCAGGTATACCTTTCGATCCGGTGAGTCTTCTTGGAATGGAACTTGCTCGAGCTCCTCGATTGTTGATTTGGTTGCATCGAACTCATCGGGGTCGACGAATGACCTGGGGATTCCGTAGTTGTCATCTTCGAGATGCTCCTATTCACCTTCGTTTGTCGAAGGTGATACCTGTGATTGCTATTTGACCCTTTGCGAAGGAGCTGCTGGTACCGGTATTGCATCTTCTATTGCGAACATCTCTTTTCGTAGCCGGCTGCTCTCCGTAAACTATTATAATCCCATCGAATGATGGGAATTTCAGCACTTGGTGTAGCGTTGAAGGTACCGCCCTCATATCGTGGATCCATGGTTTCCCGAGCAAAGCATTGTACCTCATGTCTCCGTCGATCACGCAGAATTTGGTTTCTCGAATGGTACCGGCAATGTTTACCGGTAATGTTATTTTGCCTTTGGTCGTTTCGCACGCCATGTTGAATCCATTGAGCACCCAAACTATAGGGATAATTCGGTCTGTCAGCCCGAGTTGTTCTATAACCCAGGATCGGATTATGTTGGCCGAGCTACCAGGATCGAATAGTACGCGCTTTACTTTCGTCTTGTGTACAGGCACCGATATCACTAGTGCATCGGTGTGAGGTTGCATGATTCCTTCTGCATCTTCTTCATTGAAGTGTAAGATCGCGTAGTCTCGAGTGCGCTTTTCACAGGTAATGGATATCTTAGTGCGCTTTAGTACCGGACCTTGGGCCGCATCTACTCCGCCGATGATCATATTAATTGTGTACTGAGGCTCCTTCTAGTTCACTTGCTTATTCCTGTTCCCATAATGGTTTTTGGCTCGGCCGCTCAAAAATTCTCGAAGATGCCCATTTTCGAGCAACCATGCCACCTCCTCCCTTAGCCGTCGACAGTCTTCTGTCCTGTGCCCGTGTGTACCATAGTATTTGCATATCAAATAGGGGTCCCTTTGGGCAGGGTCCGATTGCAATGGTCGAGGGCACTTAGTGTCCTTGATACGACCGATAGCCGACACGAGGGTAGCCGCATCGACGTTGAAGTTGTACTCTGATAGTCGCGGTGCTTCTCGATGACCGGTGGATCTCTCGAAGTTGTTTCTCATGATGGGTCCTCGGTTGTTCCGATTATGATCGTTCCTTATTTAGCGGCTCGGGGAGCCCTGCCTTGCTGGAATGACTTTCCTGTCCCCAGGATATGGTCGATGCCTATCTCGTCTTAATCTCGGTTCTCGATAAATATCATTTCGAATCCTATCATGCGTTCTGATGGGGTAAATAGATCCCGAAGGGGCTCCAAGCTGGTCACCCTTGACTTTGATCTTTGACTGGTATCGGTTTGTGTATATCCGCCCATGTGGCGGCCGAATATTCAATCAAGTTCTGTTTAAGTTGCTGCGAAGCCGTTGAACTTCGAGGGTTGAGTCCCCGGGTGAAGGCTTGTACGGCCCAATCGCTAGTGACCGGTGGCCGGTCCATCCGTTCTATCTGAAAACGAGATACAAATTCCCTGAGCATCTCGTTATCCTTTTGCCTGACCTTGAACAGGTCCATTTCTGTATCTCACTTTGATAGCGCCTGCATGTGCTTTTACGAAGGTATCTGCAAGCATGGCAAAAGAGTCGATGGAATTAGGGGGCAAGTTGTGATACCAAGTCATGGCCCCCTTTGACAAGGTTTCTCCGAATTTCTTCAAGAGAACGGACTCGATCTCATCGTCTTCTAAGTCATTCCCCTTTATAGCGCATGTGTACGCTGTCACATGCTCGTTTGGATCGGTTGTCCCGTTATATTTGGGAATTTTCAGCATGCGAAATTTCTTCGGTATGGGTTTCGGAGCTGCGCTTGACAGGAAAGGTTTCTGCACAAATTTCTTGGAAAGCCTTTCAATATCGGGGGTGCTCCTAGGATTTGATCCACCCTCGAATTATATGTCTCCACCTTTTTGTCGTTGGCCTCGATCTTCTTTTCGCCAGATCGACTCGTCTGGTTAGTTCCTCGAGCATCTTCATGATCCCGGAGTTCGCCCTCGATCCGCCTTCGCTCGGTTCTTCTGCGATTGGTTCATTTTCAGGGATGGTTCCCCGAGAAAGGCCGGCCTCAACCTTATTCAAAATTTGGCTCCGATTTTGCAGTTGAGCAATGGCCGCTTGCTGGGCTTGCAACATGTTGAAGATCATTCTGAGGTTAATCCCGTCCCCTTCATCATTTTGGGGTCCCTGAGTTGTTGATCGGTGTTCTCTACGAACACTGTTCGATGGATCAGTAGTCCGATCTACATCGACCGCCATTTGTGAATTAGCGTCGACTGGAACTTCATCACCGGGAGCTACGTTGTTGTTTTCACCCTGGTGATCAAACTCGTCACCGACATACAGAGGCACAGATTATGAATGTGACATGGTCGTATTGTAACCTGAAATCAAAAATACTCCACAGAAGAAGTGTAAAATAATTTGTGTGACAGAAAGTTTTATCAAACGCTCACTATTATCCTTAGCCCCACGGTGGGCGCCAAACTGTTTACCCTTGGCTTCGGATAACAATTAAATTTGTACGTCATTTTAATGACACGTGAATTGGTTTGATATAAATAAAGGATGAATAAAAATAAAGAGTAAATTCAGTAAGTAAATTGAGAAAGAATGCAACCACCAATCTAGAATAGCTTCAACTTGATAGAATTCTCTAAGATAGACAAATATGAAGCATAATAGATAAAGAAAATAATTAGAGCAGACTGTATTTTTGTATATTGATCATTGTTTCTGTGATGCCTTTTACAATTATGCTACTCCTTTATATAGGGTGGGGAATGAGTCTTATACAAGGTAAAAACCTATCTACAAGGTAAAATATCCCTTGAATTACTGACTTCAACGTCTTTGCCGATTTCCGCCGTGATTCCCACCGAGATACTTACGTATCACAGGATTTCTGGTCCTCCTGTTATGCAAATCTGATAATTTTACCCTAGGGTGTTTTACCCTAATCGACCTCAACGATCTCGTCTCGGACATCTTAGCTTCGAGTTCCGTTCCGATGACATCCGGTCTCGACCTTCATTCCTTGATGTCTCGATCCCAGCCTATCGACCAGTAATTCTAATCGACACCGGTCGCACGAAGTCGAACCCGATATTCCCTATGCAAGCGATCGAATTCGACCCCATACATACATACTTGCCCGATTAATTTTACTCGATTAATTCAGATTCATTCCGTGTATAATTCATTAAAGGAAGAAATGCTCTATACGATGTTTTTTCATTTTGGACTATCAAACGAGGATATCTCAATCTATCCCCCATAATCCATATCTAGAGATTGATTGCTCATCTAAGGGGAAGTTAAAAGGTAAAAGGCCTAGCTAGAATTCATAATAATGCATGTCAGTTTTGTACATAGAGGAAAATACTTTGTATGAAAATTGTTGTCCTGTGAAATTTGTTTCGCTTAAGAAATCATTTTTTGTGAGTGTTAATTTGGAAATAAAAGTAAGTGGCATATGAAAATCATCTAAAGTGAAGGATAGAGAGAGTATGAGGATTCTGTTCTGGTGATATTTTCAAAGTGTTATTAATTTCTGAATACGTGCGTCACACGTGTAATCCTTATTAATCATTACAAACTTTTTAAAATTGAAGATAATCAAAAATATCTAAACGATTTGTTAAATGTTCTATAAAATGGATGTAGCTCATGGAAGTCAGATGTATTCAAATATTTAATTTTTCTTTCCCCCGAAACTAATTTCGATATGTCAGAATTATAGTGCTCTACATCATACCAAATGATAGTTTGTTTATAAGGATTTGAGTTATATTTTTCAATATGTCTTATATTCTTCTACAGTTCTTTGATTTAAGTAGTAGAGTTCCACATAACCCATGACTTCTTAGTGGTAAAAGTAAATAGAAGAGGAAGTTAAAAAAGTGAAGTCTACTAATGGGCGTGTTAATTAGACTCACACAATGAATCCAAAATTTCTTGTTACAGCACAAGGAAAATAACAAATTTACTATTTCTCACTGAAAATCAACGAGGATAGTGTAGTAGCCAAACTTTTCATAACAAAAGATATTCATTTCATGATAAAAACTATGTATATAAAAACATGCATAATTATAAAATTTGCGCGAGACTCATAAAATTTACAAGATTTTTTTTTTTTTTTTAACCGCATTTGACACTTATAGATTGGTGTTATGTATCGTAGACAGTTAACATATATGCCAAATGAAAAGAACAAATATTTAATAAGCAAAAGAATTTTTCCAATTGACAAATGGTCTGACAGTAAAAAGAGTTGCTTAATTGATTTTATTGTCCAATTTTATAAAGTGAATGAAAGAGGTAGAGAAGGCTAAAATTCATGAATCTTTAATAGTTGTTGGAAGCTCAAAGGAGCAAATATTGAATGGACATTCTAAAGGTTGATATAGTATGTACATTTGCAATAAATATCGGAAGATTAAAGCAATATTTAGGAGTTGAATAGGTTGCATTAAGTAGTACAAAAATATTTATTGGAAGGAAAGTTTACTTTTTAATACAAGAATATTAGTAAAGTAATGTTTATATAATTAATGGGTAAAAGGTTCTTCAATTTTTATGGACATTTTGGTCATCCAACTTTGACATTTGAAACTTTCTATTTTTGGTATAATATAATAATAATATGATACGATAAAGGTTGAAATATCAAAGGTTGGTAGCATTAATATGTTCTAAGGGCTCCGGTAGCTATAGAAAAAAGAAAACTAACTTCTGCCTATATATATAAGTGACGGAAATCATTTTTCATCTTTACAACTAAAGAGACAACCTTTCCATGTATAGATGTATGTGTTAAACAATTCAAAAACAAGAGCATATTATTATGATAACCAACATCTAAGCTAATTTTCAGGAAATGGATATATAGCTTATGATCTCAAACCATGCATGTTATATGTGAACATAATCCTTTTTTAGATAGTAAATATAATAATAATAGAACGAGTGATATAAGGTGCAAGGTTCGTGGAAACGCATTTCAATGCTGACCTTTTTAGAGGAGCAATATACACATTACTAGTTTACCAAAGTCTTTCGAAGCATATATAATATATTTCAATCACCTCCACCTCAGTCCCCAATTAAGTATATTTCCTTTCTAAATTCGTCAAGTTTTCAAGATTGCACGACTGTGTTCTGCTTCACAAGAAGAAAACAGCCGTTTGTAATTTCTATGCTTGTATCTCTTATAATTACTTTCAACAAATCATTTGTTGGTTGTCACTGTGGGGAAGAACATCTAAGAAGAGGAATTTTTTTTTTTTTTTTGAGTGTTAGGTGAGCAATTAGCATTCGTCTTCTTTTAATTACCAATCTCCTATATTATCTTCTACCGATCTCTAGTG
This sequence comes from Nicotiana obtusifolia, assembly GCA_002018475.1. Lineage (NCBI taxonomy): Eukaryota > Viridiplantae > Streptophyta > Magnoliopsida > Solanales > Solanaceae > Nicotiana > Nicotiana obtusifolia. Next base: position 207,329 of record MCJB01041797.1, read on the forward strand.
AAACTGGCCTATAACTAAAAGAACATTTGTAGTAAGACATAAAATTGAAATTCGGGTACAAGGACATTTGCAGTGGGCAAACATAAAGCAAGGCAAACCGCTCATGAGGAGCCGTGTGAATGATATTAAATGAATGGTAAAGCACGGTATTGACCTCTTAAAACGAAGAAATGGTAGTCCAGATTCTTTTATTTTATTATGGTTACAGAATAGAAGTGTAACTGGTTGCCCAATACATACATAATCTAATTATCAAGACTAAGGCTACAATTTTGAGGGTGTAATTGCTGCTCTATTTGTTCCAATCGTTAATAAAAAGGTGTTACCTACTCCAAGATTATTCTCATGGGATCTGTTTGCTAGCGGTTTTCTCAACCCATATCTCGTTGATGCAACTCCTGAACCGCATTCACCTCTTGACATGATCACCATTGTCATATCAATGTTGCTTTACCCGAACGTTTGAGGGCAAAGTTCTTACTAAGAAGAGGGGTATTTTTATAAACGGAAATAACCTAATAACAGGCACATTGAGAAAATTAGCGAATTACGTGTGGGACCCATGGATAAGGGAAATTTAAAAAAAAACTAGGCAAATGGAGAACTAATAAATAGTAGTAGGCTAGGTAAAATAAGGCATGATATGTTATTGATAGAGTTGTCTTCTATTTCTCATCTCCTATTCTGTATCCTCTGCATTCTCATCCACTAATTCTAGTTTACTATTCTTCTATCCTTCTGTAACTTGCTTCTGCATTTTGGTTATTAATTGAACAATCAATTTTTTTCTATTATTGTGAGTGCTTATATTTGGAGGTTGTTACATTGGTTCTCTCATCCATCGGACTCTAATGGAGATACTAGATCGATTTAGCGGCAGCAGCGACACATTGAGATGGCTTTTTCGGGTTGAACAGTACCTCACCTACCTTATGTTATTAATCCAGTTCAAGAATCGGGCCTAGAATCTACTCAAGAAGTGTGTGGGCCTGGGGTGAAGTCATTTGAAGAGAATATTGGGCCTGAAACTAATCTAAGAAGAAGTAATAGAATTAAACAATCCAGTAGAAGACTAACTGATTTCATTTGAAAGGGTGACTCAGCACAAGAATAACGGGGAAGAAGGTTCATAGTGGTTACAAATAGCAGTGAACATGAGAAAATAGGTACGCAGTTACTTATTAGTATTGTCTATGTTCTCTTCCCCACTTCGTCTCCAAGTTTCCCATCTCCCCTTCTTATTTCTAATTCCAGTCAGTTTAGTATTTCAATTCTGCAGTTTCCTTGGTCTAGAAAAAGTTCCTAGTGTGTAATAGTTGCATTTGAATATTCAATCAAGAAGTTGGCTTCCAGTTTATTTATTTGTTACATTGATGCTTTCATCTAGCGGACTCCATGGGTGAATCAAATCTCAAATCTACTGATAATGGTGTTTCTCAACAGGAGTTTGCAGATCTCTTTTCTACAGTTGCGAATATGTATTCTGCTTTTGATAACCAGCAGAAACTGTTGCAAGACTTCATTAACACAGCTTCGTAGAGGGCGAAAGTAGAACCGGCTCGTATCCGTTCCGCAGAGGTGTGTTTATCTCACGGAGTTCCCCCAGCGGCATCGGTGATGATAAGACACTTTCAGTGGTCTAAACCCTGAAACCTAGGTGTTTCAAGCAAAGAGGTACTTTGATTTTTACTCTATTTCCTCTACTCATCAACTGTCGTTGGCCTCTTTTTACTTGGACGGAGAGGTACTTGAATGGTACCGATGGCTTATTCGTAATAAGCAACGCGTTGACTGGCCTCACTTTGCCGAAAAATTGTGCCAACGTTTTGGCAAGCAAACTCTGGAGGGACCTAAGAGTCCTCTTGCCAAACTCTGACAACAGTCAACCAAGCTTGCTTAAGGCAATCTCTAATGAGATTGATGATATTTCTGACTCCTGGTTGGTCCATCTCTTTGTTTCGGGTCTCAGGTTGTACATTTAGACTGCAGTTTAAATACATAAGCACACTACAATGTCAGACACAGTGGAACTAGCCCATTTACATGAGCAACGCATTAAGTTAGAAAAGGGTCATGTCCGACCCGTTTTATCCAGAACCCAACCTCCACTTTTACCTGCTCCAAATACAACCATGACCGCTCCAACTAATAAGGCCTCAACATCCACCATACCTAAAATACCTCTCAAACGCCTCACACCCTCCAAACTCCAATCCCTACGAGAAAAAGGTCTCTGCTACAATTGTGATGAGAAGTTTGTTCATGGGCATAAATTTAAGGATCTTCCTCAATTATTGCTTCTAGAAGACACACCATCAATTGTTGAGCTGCCAGATACCTTCACTTTAGATGACTTTCTTGCAGAGGAGCTTCAATTTTTGGAACTCCAGTAGCATTTCGCTATTTCATACCACGCTTTGGCTGGTGGACATTCTCCAACATCTCTTTGTTTCAAGGGTCATTCCGTGAAATGCAAGTACATATTATGGTGAAAAATGGGAGCACGCACAATTTTATGCAAAGTAAAAAAGTTTCTTAACCTAGTTATTTCACTGGTTACACTGTCTTCTGTGATGGTTGGTAGTGGTCTGCGTTTAAGGTGTGAAAGTATGGCCCATAATGTCACACTCAATATTCAAGACTATGCTATAGTGGTGGACTTGTATGTTCTTCCGATGCATGGGTCAGCCGTCGTCCTAGGCATTAATTGGGTTCTTACACTCGGTCTGATATTGACCGATTATATGAAAAGAGTTATGGAATTCACATTCCAAGGCATACCAGTCCGGCTAGTTGGAGAACCACCGATAGTATCTCAACCGATGCAATTGCAGTCTCTACGACGATTGACAGAGACAAATGCATTGTCATCATATTTTTGCTTGATGGTGGTGGATGGCACGCCTCTGATATAAATGGAAGAGTCCCCTGATTTTCTAAGCCTATTGGAAGATTGTGTGGATATTTTCCAAAAGACTCAAGATTTACTCCCGTCCGATCTCATGACCATGCAATTCATTTAACTCCAGGATCCGGGCCTGTTAATGTTCGCCCTTATCACTATCCGTATTTTCAGAAGCAAATTATGGAGCAACTGGTGTCCAAAATGTTAACTGAAGGGGTCATAAAACCTAGTACTAGCCCATTTTCATATCATGTATTGTTGGTTCGAAAGAAAGATGGCAGTTGGCATTTCTATGTCGATTATAGAGCACTAAATGCAATCACAGTGCGTGATCTTCACATTTCGATAATAGATGAACTATTTGATGAGTTACATGGATCCAGTACTTCTCTATGTTGGACCCGCTATCCGACTATCACCAGATCTGTGTCCGGTCAAAAAATGTACCCAAAACTGCTTTTCGCACTCAATAAGGACACTATGAATCTTTGGTCATGCCCTTCGAGTTGTCCAATACCTCTTCGACTTTTCAGGCTACCATGAATCCTATTTTTAGACCATATCTCTGGCATTTTGTTCTGGTTTTCTTCGACGACATATTGGTATATAGACAGACTTGAGCGCTTCACTTGGAGCATTTAACATTGGTTCTGCAACTACTGCGTGACCATCAGTTAGTGGCTAAGAGAACCAAATGTTCCTTTGGCCAGTAGAAAATTGAATACTTGGGCCATGTTATATCTCCATCTGGGCAAGCAGCTGATCCTCCAAGATTGAAACCTTACAATAATGGCTAATTCCTCATAATGTCAAAACAGTTCAAAATTTCTTGGGGCCGGCTGGATATTACAGGTGTTCCATCAAATACTTTGCTATGTTGCCAGTCTTTTGACGTATCTACTATGCAGAGAGGCTTTCATTTGGTCTATTCAGGCCCAACAAGCCTTTGAAACTTTGAACATCTTCTGAGCAACACTCCGGTCTTAGCATTGCTAAAATTTTTTCAGGAGTTCACTTTTGAAACTGATGCATCTGGGGTAGGAATTGGGGCTGTCTTATCCCAGAATGGCCATCCTCTTGCTTATTATAGCTAAAAATTGAGTCTGTGCATGCAAAAGGCTCTTACTTATCACCGTGAGATGTTTGCCATTACTCAATAAATTGGTAAAGGAGATAATACTTACTTGATCGTCGTTTCACAATCATTACTAATCTGAAGTCTCTTAAGTGCCTCACTGAGCAGACCATACAAAATCTAGAGTAAAAAAAATGGCTGGGAATATAAGTTGGTTATGACTTCAAGATTATTTACCAATCTGGAAAACATAACCAAGCATCAGATACTTTATCTAGGCCTCTTGGTTCCGACCTTAATGCCATCATTGTCCGCACCTATGATTGGGTCGATGAAGTACGCAAGGCTACGAAAAATCATCCAGAATTGTAGGAAATTCAGCATGGGATGCAAGATGAACCTGAAGCATTTGCTGATTACATTCTCAAGGATAGACTTCCACTTTATAGGGGACGTTTGGTTCTTCCTAGCGACTCCCCTATACGCATTAAACTAATGCAGGAATTCTATGATACTCCTCTTGGTGGCCACACCGAAATTGCACGCACCTTTCATTGAGTATCTTCCAATTTTTTTGGAAAAATATGCATTAAGATGTTAAGAACTTTGTGACCATCGGTCAAACCTGCCAACAGATGAAAGACACTCACCGTGCTCCTGCCGGTGTACTCAAACCATTGTCGATTCCAGAAATGGTTTTTGAGGAGATTGCGATGGATTTCATCTCTTGCCATCCAAGCTCAAAGGGTGAGGCTACCATTATGACTGTTGTGGACAGATTGTCTATGTATGGGTATTTTATTTCCTTACCAGCTTTATTTTCTGCCCAATCTGTTGCTGTAGCTTTTATTTATAATGTGATCAAGCTCCATGGGCCTCCACGCATCATAGTTACTAATCCAGACCCTCGATTCCTCCAATCCTTTTGGCAAGAAATACATAGGTTGCACGGCACTACTCTTGCTATGAGTATAGAGTATCACCCGCAAACCGACGGCCAATACGAAGCCTTGAACAAGTGTATTGAGCAATACTTGCGCTGCTTTATTGCGGATAATCCTCATGACTAGGTGCCATTGATTCCCTGGGCGGAATTTTGTTATAACACAGCCTTCCAAATCTCAACTGGTTTGACTCCATTTCAAGTTTAATACGGCTGAGAGCAACCAACAGTAGCTTCGTATATACTTAGAAGTTCGGTTTGATGACTTAGTGCAGCAATATGTGCTTAAGCGAGACGAAGTCCTAGAGATCCTTAAGTAAAATTTATTGAAGGCTCAAAACTCATATGAATTCCTTAGCTGATAAAGAAAGGTATGATGTTCAACTCCAAGAAGGTGACTGAGTGTATGTCAAATTAAAGCCTCACATGCAATATTTAGTGAGACTCCAACGACATCATAAATTGAGCTGCAGGTACTTTGGGCCATTTTAGGTGCTCAAACAGATTGGATCAGTAGCATATAAGTTAGACATGCCTAGTGCTTTGTGCATTCATCCTGTATTTCATATTTCTCTGCTGAAGCATTGCGAAGGTCTTCCTAATTAGCAGGTGACTCCCATTCTTAATGGTGAGGACCTGGAACCACCATCTTTGAACGTTGAGGACAAGGTTCTCAATTCAGGCGGGGTTAATGTTATGAATCCAGTTCAAGAATTGGGCCTAGAATCTGTTGAAGAAGTGTGTAGGCCTGGGGTGGAGTCATTTGAAGAGAATATTGGGCCTGGAACTAATCTAAGAAGAAGTAATAGAATTAAGAAACCCAGTAGTAGACTAACTAATTTCATTTGGAAGGGTGACTCAGCACAAGAATGATCGGGAAGAGGGTTGGTTCAGAGTGGATACAAAGCAGAGAACATGGGGAAATGGGTAGGCAGTTAGTTATCAGTATTCTCTATGTTCTCTTCCCCACTTCGTCTCCAAGTTTCTCATCTCCCCTTATTATTTCTTATTCCAGTTTGTTTAGTATTTCAATTTTGCATTTCCTTGATCGAGACAAAGTTCCTAGTAATTACTCGCACTTGAATATTCAATCAAGAAGTTGGTTTCCAATTTATTTATTTGTTACACCTTGGCTTCACAGAGAAGGATTAGTTACCTATCCCTTCCTTTTACCTACATGATGAAGCTCTTACTTGGTTCAATTGATTGTTGCGCAATAAGCAATTCTATGATTTGATGCAATTTAAGGAAAGATTGCTTATACGATTTCGACAACGAACAAACCTTCACTGATTCGGCGAGAATGGCAGTTACTTCACGAGCCTGTGTTGACTACGTGAGTTACCCTATATTGATTCCACCAGCAACCTATGTGTCTAATTTTGCTGCTTTAACTTTTCTGAGTCTGCATCTACTCAAATCCCCGAAATTCTTGAAACCAACTCTCGTCTAGTTGATGGAGACAAGTACGCGACATTCGTCGATGAGATGTTTGATGAAAATACCCAAAGTATGAAACTGATATGCATTCCCAATTTTCAAATAATGATAAATTAGTTCCTTTTGTTGGATGAGACTGTTTCTTGCCTAAAGGGATTGAAGAAGTTGTAAGGCATTGAGGAACTTTTAGATACAACGAAGATAAACTCTAATTCAGATGATGAAAAATTAGAGGAGGACCAGAGAGGATACACTAAGGTAGAGGAAAATTCAAGCAACTCTGCAAATTAGTTGTTTGGCAAATTGGCTCAGAGGCACATACAAATAAGTGTGGATTTTAGCCACTTATTAGTACCTTCTTGCTTTAGTTTTAGTCTGAAAGTGTTGATTTTGTTCTTAAAACTAATGAAATTGTGCAAATTGCAGGAATGTTGGAGAATTGAACATCAACAAAGAAATCTAACTAAAAGAGGTGTGTTCCAGCTCATAAGGCAAGAAAGAGTGCAGTAGGCCAAAATTGTGGTCCATAAAAGAAAGTGCGGACCGCAAAATTACCTCTGCAGCCTTAGATCTGGTGCCTGAAGCTCAGAGGATGATTGACAAAGTACGGACCATACACGATTTGTGTGGCAGAAAAACATGGTTGCACGGACAAGAATTCAAAGAGTTCAGAGAGTGTGCAAAACGACCAAGTGTGAAGCCTTGCCAAAAGTGCAGCCACAGAAGGAAAAGTACAGCCGCAGAAGCTGAAGTACAGCTCAAGACTAAATTGTGCGGCTGTAGAAATCCTCCACCTGGAGAGCCAAGAAAAGTTTGGACCGCACATGAAATTGTACGGCCACAAAACCTCCCGAATGGCATTTTGGTCAACAAATTTTGGGCCACAATGAATAGATGGGAAACACTTTTCAGGGCAAGTTTTATAGTTCTTAGTGTTGTAGCCGTTATAATTTACTACTTTGGGTAATTTGTGACAATTTTGAGCAAAGAAATATTATTTTTTTCAATTTAATTTTATTTTTGTGGCTTTAATTAGTTCTTCTTCTCTGTTTTCTTCAATTTCTATCATGAGTAGCTAGATTTGTTCTAGGGTTGTGACCTAACCCCTGTATGTAAACCTTATGGGTAATTAATTTAATTATTATTTATGATTGATGTTTATTATTTAGCCTTTTTCATGTATTATTTCCAGAATTAATGGTTACAAACATTGATTCATGCCTATTTGACTTGGTTCTTACTTGCGAAAGAGGGACTTAGTCTAGAGAAACTTGGCTAACAAGAAATTGGACAAGTCAAAATTTTGGCTAGCCTACTTTGAACTAGAGATAGGGAAAAACCCGACTTGAGGTCATATCAACTATTTGAAATGATTAATTGGGCTTGAGAAAGCCAATTTGGGAAAAATAACTCTATAACCGAGAGGTTTTGAGTAGGTAATTTTGAGTTGAGAGTTATAATACACCCCGATCACTAAAGCAAGCATTAACATAATTTACCCATTAGATTAACACATAGGTGAAAGTTACATACCTAGGCCTTTTATCAATTTGATAATAATAACAAAAACAATTACTAGTTTTCAAGTCTGTTCTCTTTAGTTGATAATTGCTAGTGTTAATTTTTAGAAGTACAAAACAAAAATCCCTTGTGTGGAAGCGCAATTAAGATCATTACATCTACTCTCGTCAAGTGTACACCCTAACACCCATATTAAACTCTCAGTGGAAATCGACCCCGACTCTTGTTGGGTACTATTCTTCCAATGTGTTACAACACCATATCCACACGTGTTAGTTCATGCCATATGTTATTTAACAAAAATCCAAGAAGTAATTATCTTTGAGATGATAAGAAGTTAATCCTATTAGTCTTAAGTGATATAAGGGTGTACAAGGGTGATTAACAAGTATTAGGAATTAAACGAATAAAGGATGTTGTGACTCATATTTTCGGGTAAATCGAGAGGTGATCAATATTATCAAGAGGTCATGTTTTAAGGTATTTGAATCATATAATATCCATTTCATAAGTCTTGAAGTCAAACGATTTATGAAACAAAAGTCGACAAAAGTTGTCGCAACTTACGTTCATAATTTTACTCATACTTTAGGTCAAATGTCACGAGGCTTTTCTCCCAATTTACTTGGAATTACCGGGTGATATACCTACCAAATTAAATATCTATGAGTCTAGTTTCCAACGCATTAAACCATTTGTCAATACGATCTCGAAGTATAGAGATACTTGCATTTCCACAGACCTGCGCAGATTGGTAGGTGACAAGTAGGTGCATCACCTACTTGCCAAAATTAGAGGACAAAATTAAAAGTCCCAAACTCGGCCAAGAGAGGACTTTTAAAGGATTATAAACTCAGTTATTTCACCCGTATTTCAGCTCTTCAAAACCAAATTAAACCCCTGCAACCCCTCCCAAAAAATTCCACACAAACCCTAATCGATTTTCCCTCTCTTTCAAGTTCTAATTGGGGGTGAAACCTCGAGTTTGAAGAACCAAGAAAAGGGCTGAGTTATCCAACAAGTAAGGTAAGTTTACTGCTCTCTTTCATACATTTTTTCTCCCGTGAATTCATGGTAATTCGTTCTATATATGTAAGAACTCACGGGACGGTGATCGAAACCGTGAGTTCGAGTTATTCACTTGTAGCAGACTGTTTTGTGGACTGTTTTGTGTTGCTGTTGGGCTACGTGTTTTACTACTGTTTTGTGGAGTTTTGGAGGAATAAGTATGTGGAGAAATATCATATAGATTTAGGGTTGTGGGCTGACATTTCTTCATAACATTTCCGGGTTGTTTAACACGACTACGGTGGCCATCGTATGTATGAAGTGTTTAGTTTGTGCGTGGATGATGTGCCGGGTAATTTCCGCACATTATGATTCTATTTGCTTAAATTTTAACTTGTTTTACTTGCTAATTCTCATGATACTTATGTAATTTTAGTGTATTTGCAGAATAACAAGTGTCAAGACCCAGGAATGTGAAGACAAGAAAGGAAGTTGAAAGCATCGCAAGTACAAGAATGCGGTCGCAAACTGAAAATGCGAACCGCATATTCCACAGGCAGATCGCATTTCAGGACAGAACTCTAGGCCAATCTTCATGTCGAGAATGCAGTCGCAAATGCGACCGCAAAACAGGAATGTGAACCGCGAAATAGCCAGGTGCAATCGCAAACACAAACAGAGTTTTGGGTGAAAATCAGAGTGGAGAATGCGATCGCATATCACGATCGCATAATCAACATGCGAACCGCGAATTGGTTCGCGATGGGAGCAAAATTTTCTGTTGAAGTTTGCGACGGACGATGATGATTTGCGGTCCAAATTTCTATTCTGCGACAGAAATGCGGTCCGCATTATTTCAACAAGGGCAAAGCTGACCGACATTCGCCTCGGGTTTTGGGCCTCTATAAATAGGTTTTATAGGGTTTTGTGAAGGGATTCTTGTCAGAACTTAGAGTACAAAGTACGGCAATTGAGTATTTTGAATTCTTAGAAGCTTTTGGTGATCTAAAACCCTCTATTTTTGTAAGATGATATCAATCACTCTTCTTTGTTCTTTAATTATCAGCATGTGTAACTAAACTCAACCACTGAGGTTGTGAACCCTAGATGGGTAGAATGTTGTTGAGATTTTGATATTGAATCCAATTTCGAAGGAATCTTGATATTTATTTATTTCTTGTTCTTCAGTTAATCGTTAGTGGTTGCAAACATTAACGAATGCCAATTAACTCTAACTTATCTTGGAAAAGTGAGATAGAGTTTGGTAGAAATAAATAACAAAAACTCAAGGCTTTAAACCTTGTTTAACAAAATCGCTTAGGAATAAGTAGGTTTTAATTTGGCGCTTAATTGGTTGTTCTTAAGATCGACTCTTTTGTATTCGGGAGAATCGTAGAGAGGATACATTATCCAAATATTGGGAAATATTGGGTAGTAAATTAAACATCAATTGCATATCAAGAAAGGAATTCAATATTAATATCAAGAACATTCTACTACATTAAGGGGGACACAACCTTGGTCTCTTACATTCATATTTTTAACATTCACATTATAAAAATTAGTTTTCAATTTTCGTTTTCTTATATATTCAACACTTTTTTATTCTATTTGACGTACTTGATAGAATTACGACTTAGTCAAGTATTACATTAATTAGACAATAGTTTCACACCTATTCCCTGTGGGATTCGACCCCAACCTTGTTGGGTTACTATATTTGACATCGATCGCTTACACTATTATTAAGGTGTAATTTGAGCGAATCAAATTTTGGCGCCGTTGCCGGGGAATTCGGTCTTGAAATTTCTAATTAGTGTATACTTTACTATACGTCTAATTCCACTTGATTACACGCTGTTTGTTTTTGTTGTTGTAGACAGAAAGATATGGCGGACCATGAAGATGATGTGGAGGTGGAGCAGGAAGAAAATTCTTTTGCTGATATTGAAGAATATATAGAGGATACAAACGCTATAGTACCTCCGGCTATAGGTGTTGCTACGTTCAAGGTAGAATATGGACTAATTTTGATGCTGAAAGCGGAAGGATTCTTCAGAAGTTCCACTGATGACGATCCAATGCAGCACCTCAGAAATTTCTTGGGTGTTTGTGCGATGCACAAGCAAAACCATGTCTCTGACGATGCATTAAGGCTGAGATGCTTTAAGTATTCATTAGCTGGGGATGCGAGGAAATGGCTTCAAAATCTTCCTCCGAATTCCATCCGTTCATGGCCTGAACTTGTCCGGGCATTGTTGTCAAAGTGGTTTCCACAAAGCAAGAAATCTGAGCTCAGAGACAAGATATTCTTCTTTAAGCAACTACCTGGTGAACAACTGCATGAAGCGTGGGATCGCTTCAAGTTGTATTTGGTGATGTCTCCAAACCATGGTTTTCCAGATTCCGTCTTGTTGGAAAAATTCTACATGGGTTTAGACCCTATGAACCAATCAATAGCGAAGAATGCTGATGCTAGATCTTTCATGGATAAAACCTTCGCTAGAGTAACTCAGATCTTGGATAAAATGGCAAAACACAATCAAGCTTGGCATTCTGAGGATACAACAGGTGGTATTACAATTGGGTCTCCTTCTATGAATAACTTGATCAAGGAAAATCAAGAACGAGACCAAGTAATTGCAGAACTTGCTACAAATGTCAATGTGTTGACAAAGCTTTTCACGGAAAACCAAAAGAAGAAAGTCAATGTGGTTGAGAATGTGCAGCCGGTGCAAGGTGATGATTATGAAGAGGCAAATTATGTTAATAATTCTCAAGGTGGGTATCAAAGGCAGAACTACCAAGGTCAAGGCTCGCAGAATCAATGGAGACCAAACCCGCAAGGGCAAGGTCACCATCAATGGCGCAATGACTAAAGTGGCTCTAACCAAGGAAACTGGAATAGCAATAATAATGTTTCAAATCGAAGTTCCAACCCTTATGTTCCTCCAAAGGGTTAGTATTCGAATCAAGGATCCTCTAGTGAGTCTAAATTAGAGAGCATGCTTGAAACAATATTACAAAACCAAGAAAAGTCTGATAATTCCATGAAGAACATGACTGAATTGGTTGGCCCTCACACTGCGGCGATTCAAAAGCTGGAATTGCAAATGAGAGATCTTTCTCGTGAGCAATATCCACAGCAAAAGGGAACACTTCCTAGTGATACGATTGCAAATCCAAAGGGGAGTGGAAGTGGCCCAACTTCCCATATGGCTATCACTACCAGGAGTGGTAGGATATTGCAAGGAAGAGATGAGCAAGAAGTTGATGTGGAAGAAATTCGAAAAGGGGTTGAAGTTGAAAAACCTAATGTTGCTGAAGTAAACAAAAATCCAGAAGTTGTGCAAAACCGAGATGAGACCCAAGAAGGGATAAAGGACAAGGCAGAAGAAACATCAAACATTCTTCCGCCAATTCCTAGACCCCCTCCTCCTTTCCCTTAGAGACTTGCGAGAAGAGTTGACGACAGCAAGTTTGAGAAGTTCTATGACATTCTCAAGCAGTTATTAGTGAATATACCATTCTTGGAGGCTTTCCAAGAAATGCCGGGGTTTGCCAAGTATCTAAAGGATCTGATCACAAAGAAGACAACCACCAAGAATGAGGTGGTGAATATGACTCACCGGGTTAGCTCCATCATTGCTACAAATCCAATCCAGAAGAAAGAGGACCCGGGAGCATTTACTAT
>MCJB01041808.1:4077-16636 GCA_002018475.1 Nicotiana obtusifolia
GTAAGATAATAATTGGAATAGAGATGGAAGTGAAACAGGCTTACCAAAAGCCATATCCCACCGTTAAAAGAGAAAAGACTAAGGCGCCATCTTACTAAATCCTAACCACTCGCACAAATCACTAATGCTTAAATCCAAAAGGAGGTCCATCGGCACAAAAGCAATGATGATAAATTAATGAATTTTAATAGAAAATCTTTATATACTTCATGAGATTCGGCTATAATCTCGGCACTCTTTTAGCTTCCTACTCAAATGGAAGGAGATTCATGTAGGGAACTTATGTTGTCTTATATGGATATTAACCAGTGGTTTCTTATTTCTATGCAGATGCAAGAAGAAATTGATAATATAGAAAGCATTTTCAGCAGTATGGTTAGGCTAGATGTGGTAGGTTCTATTATTTCGTTTTCGATTATGTTTTCTTCTGATATCTGTACTTCATTTAAAAGATGATCTATACGATTATTTGATACTATATATGATACCCAAAACGAGCTTCACATCAGTTGAAGATACATTTTGAAATGGGTTTATAAGGCTCTGGATCCTATACTATTAACAACTTCAGCTTAAGCTTTTGTGTTAAGTGAGTAAGAGATCGAGTTGGATGAACAAGGATGAAACACTATAAGTTGTTCAGTGGCTGGAGTTGCGGCATCCAACAATTGTTCTGTTATACCTTACTGATTGAGTACTACTTTTTTGAGCAGATATATTATGCCGATTGTTACTTTTGCCATTTCTTTATAAAATGTCATAATATGACTGGTAACATCTGAATAATTTAAAGTTCCTAGAAATATTTATTGCTCCTCTTTATTCTTATGTTGTTTCTCCAACTCGAAGATGTTTGACATTGCTGTCTGAGGCCTTCCAATTTAACGCTCTTTGATCTATTATGTCGAGTAGAAAATTGTTCACAAGTTGACCACTTAGTCGCATTTATTTGATGTCATGTATATTTAGTGTTTATTTTATTTTGTTCTGTTCGTGTTTCATTGTCATTCTCATATCCATAGATCAACGCAAGAGCACGATATAGTCTTGCATTTGGAGGTTCTTGTCCGGACTTATATTTGCAACAAGATAAGGATAGCTTTTCAGCTATTGATGCTTCGTTGGAAGCAACAGCCTCAGTGGCATTGCATCCTACACGGAGGAGATGGACGGTGTATCTACCGAAAGCTTATCATCCTTTATTACTTCAAAAGCATCAGCAGGCTCTACAGAAGGCCATGAAAGATGTCAAGAATGCTAATGCGGTAAGTCACTCTCCATATCACATGCATATGGAACACAGAGAAGTGTTAGATTCTCCTAGCACTTCAAAGGTGCCCTCTTATGGCCTGTCTTTGAAACATGGACAGCTTGCAATATAATCTGGTGGTACTTGCATCAGGCCATCTCTCTTTATGGTGGTTTTTATCTTATTAGATAAAAAAAGAATATCCATAAGTTCCCTACATGAATCTCCTTCCATTTGAGTAGGAAGCTAAAAGAGTGCCGAGATTATAGCCGAATCTCATGAAGTATATAAAGATTTTCTATTAAAAAATTCATTAATTTATCATCATTGCTTTTGTGCCGATGGACCTCCTTTTGGATTTAAGCATTAGTGATTTGTGCCAGTGGTTAGGATTTAGTAAGATGGCTCCTTAGTCTTTTCTCTTTTAACGGTGGGATATGGCTTTTGGTAAGCCTGTTTCACTTCCATCTCTATTCCAATTATTATCTTACATGGCCTCCTTAGAGCTGACCTTCTTTGACTAAGTAATGCAACCTTTTTTATAAGGAAAAAAAGAGGTTGCATTATTTAGTCAAGGAAGGTCTACTCTAAGGTGGCCATATAATGCAACCTGTGAAGTCCATGAAGTCTGAGGGTGAGCCTGGTGGGAGTTCCTAGAAGTGGAAAGTGGATCTCGGTGGAATTTCTTTTGTATTCCTCTTTCTTTTATTCCTTTCAAATGGTTATAGGTTTGATAGAGAACTTTAAGAAAGTTTTGTTGGGAGATAAGTTGTTAAGAGACTCTGTACTGCTCTCTTTTGGATGAAACAGTTACTGCTGCTGTTAACATCTGCGAATAAATTTATATAAGCCTTACTAGAATTGTCAATCTAGAGATGCCATGCCAGTGCATCATAACAGCTAGATGCTTTGCAATGTTTTGAATAGCCTTTCTTCTCATATTCTATCATATGTCAGCTCCGTTTGCTGTATTCTCGTAGCAGTTTTATGGATTCTCATTGTTGTGATAACTTAGGGTTGATTTTCACTTAGTTGAATTACTTTGAGTTCACAAAGAGTTCGGTTGGTGTTTTGTGTATAGGAAGTTAGGAGGAGGAAGCAGCAGGGAGAAAACATTATTTTGAGAGAAGAAACCAATTCGAATTTACAGTCCTTGGAAGCAAAGGTAATTTTTTGAACATGATCACTGAATTTGATGGTGAATGCAAAATTTCCATTGTAGATTAATGAGGTACTTTTTACCTGGTGACTTCAGGTTGCTAAGTTGAAAGAAGAACCCCCAGTTCCTGTTGACATATATGTTGCTCACAACGCCCGAGTTTTGGTTATAACTGGTCCAAATACTGGGGGTAAAACCATTTGCTTGAAGACTGTGGGTTTGGCTGCTTTGATGGCAAAATCTGGTCAGCACAAATACCATATATTTACTTTGTTCATCAAGTCAACAACTCACAAAATGCAAACTTTCCTTAACCTCAATATATCTACTAGACATTATATAATGAAACATCAGAAGTCATCAGTTACCAGTATCTTATACAAAGAGGTAACTGAGCACCACCTATCAAAACAGGAAAAAAGAGAGGTAGTTTTACTTACTTTCCCAAGGTAAGTTACAGCTAATTTTCCAAGTTATGACTTTCATTTTCTTATTACTCAATGCCTGTAAACTTTACCCTGTCAGACTAGTTAACAGTCCACATGATCTCTTTTAATGGGTGAAATAGTCATTCAAGATCAACCTTGTCCGAATCTGAAACATCTTAAGTTTGTTTTCTTCTGTTATTACTCTTGCAGTCATCCTTCATTCGTTAATTTCATTTTGCTCACTCTTCAGCAGTATAGTCTGACAAAAATTGTATACATGCCTGACATCCTGCCCATCTTCATTTCTCTGCCTTGATATTATCCTAATATTGAATTAGCATTTCTGCCAAATGATTATTGACAGTTTCTCTTGGCCATGTTTCTCGTTCCTCCAGAAATCACATGCTACCTGTACTAGCGCACCTCAACTATTTCATGAGGCACATGCATCCTCTGACCAGTACATGTTTTGGGTAACTCTGGTCACTAAAGGCTTAGACAGATAGGAGAAAAATCACCTAACTTTTTCTGCCCCTATTGGGATTTGATCCCTGGTTCCCATGATCTTCATTCCAGCTTCTTTGACTGTTAGGCCACACCGTTGGGTGCAGCTTTGCACCTAACTTCATTGTTACTGTCTCTCTCTCGACTCTTCATATCACACTTTATTGGCACTGCCTAATTTCTGTATGAAAATCATCTTTGATAATGATAAAGTCACTAATCACATCAAGCTCTCTCAGTACATTTTAGAGGTATAATGAGAAAAGGAAATAACGCAGGCGATTGCTTAGCAGAATTATGTAATTAAACTTATATTGTGGTGATAGAAGAAGTGCTGGTCCACAAATTGTGGTTGATATTATAACTTCCGATATGCTTAATAATCATCTGAATGAAGATATTTCTATTTGAGTAGCTTTTAATAGCTGGTCATATAACTTATGCGAGATTACTTTTGGGAACCTCAAGTACTAATGCTTAATCCTCAACTCAAAACCAACTCTTGAAGGAGTATTGGTCTTGTAGCTTGAAAGCATCTGAAGTTGAATACCACCGAGTTGGGATTAGTGTTGATTGTTGACTCGTGAAAAAATACTTAGAACTTTTGCCTTTTTTCCTTTTTAAGAAAGTTTGCTCTCAAGTTGAATCGCCTAAGTGAGCATCATGTATTCAGAACGAATAAAACATGACAAGAGAAAACGCTGTTTTCTCAAATTATTATCTATACATTTTTTCCTATGTTATTTCAACTTTGTTATTACCATGATTTCTTTTTTGTCATCCTACGGATTTCTGTTATGATTTATTTAAGAGGCGCTTCTTTCAGTAAGCATATTAGTAGGTAGTACGTTTTCTGAGAACACAAACTCTAGGTGTTGCACTAAAGTACTTGTGTTTATGTGATCTAATATTGAAGTGCATAACTTTTATAGTCGCACTAGATTTGCAGGTCTTTATGTGTTAGCATCAGAACCAGTGAAGATCCCTTGGTTTGATTTTGTATTTGCTGATATTGGTGATGAGCAGTCCTTATCCCAATCACTGTCTACCTTCTCGGGGCATCTGAAACAAATTAGTGTAAGTTAAATGAAGTTCCCTCTGGAAATTTTGGCTTTTCCTTTACTAGCCTGACATGATGTAGCCAAGTAGATTTATTGCTGCTTATCCTTTTCCTTGAGGATGAACATTTGAAGCTATATAAAATCAAGAAATTATCTAGATTGTACATGTATAAAGGCCCTTGTTTAATTTAAATATCGACCACCATCCTGGTATATGCTCGGTTCCTCTAGTGTAGGAACTATAGATCTGGTTTATATTGCAGCTCTCCAGGAGCAAACCACACGCATAGTAATGCGAAGAAAGTGAGCAGCGTCAGCTTAGGTACACATGTTACATTACCTAAACGTGGTAACTTTTTAGCATGGAAGTTCTTGTCAAATAAAGGAGGAGAGAGGAAGGATTCATTTTGTTTGTTTGAACTCTCAGGTGATTGTTAATTTCAGACAGTCGACTGGTTGTGGATAAATGAGGAGCTTATCTAGTGTGTAGACATTTGTCAAATTTGCTTTTGAACATGAACTGAGAAATTAAACTTTTGCTTGCATGCTACAGTTCCCATAGTGATGCATTGCACCTGCTTTCAGGTGTTATGTGAAAGTTAAATGAAAGCCGGGTTTCTATCAAGTGAAGAAAAAGAGACATAAGACATTTTAGGTATTGAAGGTAAAATTATACCAAGAAGTAGCATTGTAGGCCTTCCAAGTCAATTACTGATGGTGACAGAGGGACAGTTAATATTCCTAGGCATAAGATGATGTCATGGAGCTAAGCAAAAGATATACAGGATTAATATGCGCTAAACTATTCCTTTTGTGAATATTATACCAGCTGTATTACATGGATTCTGGCAGAGGATGTTTGGTATATTGGTAGCAAAAGATTTTGGCATGATGAATCTGCTGATTTAAGAGTCAAAATTGATAATGAAGAAATTGAAGACCTAGTCAAGATAGTAACTATGGAACTGTGGCGAAGCCAGGAAATTCAATAAGGGTGTTCAAAGTCTATTTTTTAATCAATAACAAGTAATATTTTACCCTAGTACATAGTATAATTTTTCGGCGAAGGGTGTTCAGTTGAGCACCCTTGGCTATACATAGTTTTGACCCTGCTGTGGAAGGTAGATTCATATTTGAAATGGTATGAGCTTAATCAAGGAAGGTGTGTTAATCCACCTATTGAGAAAAGGGATATTACAAGAAATGAATAGGAAGAGCCAAAGAGGAGGGTCCAAAGTTACAACCGATATAGCTGTACTCCCTCTGTTCGGAATTTTGCTTACATAACTCAATATTTTGACGTTCAAGTTGATTACACTTGTCATCATTTCCATTATGGTGGTTCAAGGACTTTGTTTTCTTTTTTTAAAGAAAAAGAACACTTTAGTAATTTATAAATGATAAAACTGTCAGTATCTGAATTCAAAATATTGGAAGGTGTTTGATAACTTAGGGGCATGTTAGTCTGTCAAAAGCTAACTAGGTTGAATGAACTGGGACAGAAGGTGAAAACATTAGATAATAACTTTGGCTAAATAGTGAACATCCCTGGATGGAGCTGACCGAAAAAACAGATTATCTGTTAATGATATAAAGAAGATAATGCTTAGCTGACTGACTTGTTATATCCAAGCTGTAACAATGCAGATGGACTAAGCATTCTGTATTACTACTGTGTATACTTACTGAATCAGTTTATATAGTTATAAGATGCTTAATGTTATAATAGGTTGTTTCTGCTTCCTAAGGATTCTTTAGCATCTCGCACAGGAGGCCTGTTGTACCGGGCTATCAGCTACCTTGATGGATTGATTTAGCGGAATTTGGCTCATAGCACTTTAATGATTGTATGAGGTGCTAGATCTTTGTCCACTATTAGATTATTTGTTGTCCATGGTTCTCGATGCTTTTGCCAAAAAAGAATTAGGAAAGCTTGACTTCCTTTTCAAATGCTCTTTGACTTTCTTTTCCTAAGGTCTTCTTTTTCCCGAGGTCAATATTCAAACTAATCTTAGGAAATTTTGAGGTCGAATCTTTAATGCAAAATGTAACATAAGCTTCAATTTACTGTCACCATTCTTGATCAAAGACAAATCCAATTCAGTGCATTTATCAATTAGTTGAACTCTTGAATCAGTCGCTAGTGATATTATTGGCAATTATTCTCCAGCTACAGTAAATGTCATTTGAAGTGTTCCTTTAAATCCAAATGCAAAAATTTTATATAATTTTTTTGTCCAAATCTGCAGAAAATCCAGTCTCACTCAACAGACATGTCACTTGTGCTATTAGATGAAGTATGTACTGGGACTTCAGCAGTTATTCATTTGTTCTTTCAGAGGCACAGCCATATTGTTGCTATGAACAAGTAAAAATATTCATGGAAAGAATGGACATTTTCCTTCGTAAAGAAAGTGTGCATTCTTTATCTTGTAGGTAGGGGCAGGGACAAATCCTCTAGAAGGAGCTGCACTTGGGATGTCATTACTGGAATCTTTTGCAGAAGCTGGGAGTTTGTTGACTATAGCTACAACACATCATGGAGAACTTAAAACCCTTAAATACAGGTGCTCAATGCTAAGATGGAGCTTTTATATGAGACAAAAGACTCACCTCCTCTAACATCTTGGTGCTACAATGAACTTGACAGCAATCATGCCTTTGAAAATGCATGTATGGAGTTTGACGAGATGAAGTTGAAACCAACCTATAGGATTCTTTGGGGAATACCAGGTTGTCCTTGTATCCATGTGCTAGTTTCTTGATTAGCTTGGAGTTTCTTACCTGATGACTGATTATAGGATGTCATGTTACTTCTTGTGGTGAAAAGAAGAGAAGAAATACTTCTTACTTGGACTTAGAAAAAAAAAAAAGATGATACCTCTTTGGTCTCAGTTCAGATACTTCAGGGTCAAAATCTTAATGTCATTATTATTGAAATGCAGTTTTCCTGTTTATTATACTTCTCTACTGTTATACTTTAGCCTGTTGTTATAAACCTATACACTTCCAATCATCAACAGATATTCCTCAGATAACCTCGTTTTCATCTCATCATAGAAATAGTACCAAGTAAAACCATGGTATACTCTGTAATCAATCAATTTGTACACTATGTTATTTAATAACCATGGAGTTTTGGGATTGCACCATTCTGTACAAATAAATATGCAGATATTCTATGATAAATTGTTTATTCTGGTTCATATATACTCTGCACTATCACATATGTAAATACTCACTCCATCTCCAAAAACTGGACCTACTTAGTAGTTGTAGAGTCAAGAGCTTTCTTGTTTCACCGTGATCCTTTTATTGTTTCTTGTATTTTGAACTCTTGCATATGTGTTTAAAATTTCTTCTTATGCAGTTTCCACATCTGCACAATTCAAATTAATAGACATTTGAATCGGGACTGGGTTAAGCCGATGCACTCCATATCCAGTTACCTTTTTATGTGACCGGTGAAAGGGCCAGGGGTGCAATGACAAGAGAAATCAGGGATAACTGCATATTGTATTATCAATTGACAAATTTCGAAGTATATTCTCTCCATTCATGGAATTTTTAAAAATCTACAATAGATAGTTTTTGATGCTTTGATGTCTTCTTAACATTAGGTGATCTTGTCATTGAGTTTTTTGGTAGTATCTCTTATTTTCAGACTTCTCCAACTGCAGGACGTTCAAATGCGATCAATATAGCCGAAAGGCTCGGGATACCTGATGTCATTGTGCACAAGGCTCGTGAACTTTATGGAGCTGCTAGTGCAGAAATCAATGAGGTACTTGCATATGATACCATTAACTTTAATTCAGGATTTGATATTGCGTGTAATCTTAGTAGTCTGCCTTATATCGCTAATGTGCACATATCCTTTAATTTTTGTTCCATATATAGATGGCTTAACAAGATCCTAGATTTATTGCCACTCTGTAGAAACATCTGTACCAAGAAATTTGCTGACCTTTGTTTAGCTTCTGTTGATTTTAGTTTCATTAATAATTTCAATTGGTACTGGAAATTAAAAGTTCCTTTCTTATCTTATGCTCTAGTGTTAGAATTATGCACAAGAAAAGTATTTAGTTCAAACGCAATGCAAGTAATTCCTTATGACATCGTATTTGCGCATCTGAACATACATGAATTCTCTTTTTCTTTAGCACTTCGATTTGTAAAGACTAGCAAGCGCTTTTCTCAGACGTTTAATTAACATTGTATTGCAGGTTATACTTGACATGGAGAGATTTAAGCAGAACTTTCATGAGCAAGTTCGTGAATCACAACATCTTCTGAAGTGAGGATCCTTTGCTTACCTTAGCTGAATTGGCATGAAATTTCATCCAAAAAGTAATCTCCACTTTAATGCTGAATTCCATATAGCCTCAGAATTCACCAAAATAGATTTATCCTCCTTATGCAGTAGTTTTGGTCGTTGAAACTGTTTCAAGATTGATTTGGTTCCATTATAGATCTCAATTTCTCTGCATGGTAGGTATTTAGCATGAGGATCTGATCCAACCTAATCAAGGAGAAAAAAGTTAATGGAAGTAAATCACGCACTCTATGCAATCAGATACCCTGTCCCTTGGTACTGGGATAGCCTAAAACTAGTTGCATCTACCTGAATCTAAGATGCTAGAATGAGAGAAGTGTGTGTGTGGATAGAGAAAAAGGGAAGATATGGGGTAGTAGAAGGTAATTGAAATATGATAACTACGGTAACTCTCACCTGCAAAAGCAGGGAAACAGCGATAAAAGTCTGGCTTGGTCTACAGAAGAAGAGTGCAAATCATGAAAGTTATGGTGTTGGGGGGCAGTAATTGGTGGAATGTTTACCGGTGGCGGATTTGGTGGAAGTTTGATGGAAAAGGTTTCAGGTTGAGCTTGATTTATGGTCTATGTTAGATATGCTGATGGTGGCTGGAAAATTTTGTGAAAGCAGTTCTAATCAATGCTATTACTAGAATTCCTCTGTTGCATTTTACATTCAATTAGTTTCACCATCTTGAATGAAATCAGCAAGAAAGAATAAAGGAAAGAGAAACATAGAAAGCCAAGGAAAGTAAATGAATTGTTTCCAATGTTGGAAAGTGTGGAATTCCTGTCCATTTTGTGTGCCAGTGGCTCTTGTAAGCACAAAGGTTAGATTGTCTTTGTCTCGTTAATCATAGATTCATATCCTACAGTTCTTCGATGTATGAGTAATAGTTAATACCATTGCATCATTATTCATACCATTTAGGATTAGAAAGAAACAAAGAAGTTGTGTACTTGCATGATGTAATTAGCAATGGTGTTTGTCATCTGTCAATATTAATCCCTTCTAATTTTGTGCACTTGAGAAATAATCTCCTTTACTTTTCATCTGAGATACCAGACAAGGAAAAGAGGGTAAATACTTCCAGAAGGGGAGGAAATCCATCAACCCCTCCATTCTTCATCCTTCCCCCTTTTTGTTAGGATTTCCTTTTGGCTGAGGCAGAAAAGGGAAAAGGAAGGGCGTGATGATGATTGTACTTTGTCCCTTTACTTGCACTAAGTGGATCTCTCTGTTCCCTTTCTAGTTGACTGGCATGTATGTCGAGGAAAATGGAGAACCTCATTATCTAATAAGAAATTTGTTTAACAGGGAGCTGCTGCTCAGTTGCACGTTCTCACCGTCTAATTATATGTGATGGTATTTCATTACACAGTGTGTAAGATTTTAATTTGACTGATTGCATTAGTGATATTGGAAGAAAAATATTAAATGATGGTTGAAAAGTTAGTTTGATTGGAAAGGCATCATATCAAAGTTCAGATTTTAAAACTTCCTCTTTATAGAAATAAGTTGGAACTTCCTAAAATGAAAAGAGTGTCATATGAATTGAAACAAACGGAGTAACTTCATCTGATGGGGATCTCTGCTGGTCCCTTACAGTTTTAGAAGTTTGCTATGATTTAGAAGATTTCACATTTCATTTCTTCAAGAATTGTGTTTTTTCAACGAAGCCTTTTGGTCTTTTTTCTTGCAGTAAACTGATTATTGAAAATTAACTTTCTCACATGCATTTGTTCTCTGTCGATTTGGTTTAGGCTCACTAGAGGTCTCCATAACAAGTTGCTTTTAGCCAGACAGAAAGTGAAAGAACACAGCATTAATCAAAGATATAGAAAGGTACATGAAATATCTGAGGCGGCAGCAGCAGCACGATCTTCCATTCAAAAGATAGCACGAGAATATCGTGCAGTTTCAAGTCAACCATCCCAGAAAATATTGGAAAGTAATGGACACACATCAGCTACGAAGAGTGAAGCTAAAGAGGAAAAAAGTAAAATTTCAGACGCAACTTCTCCTGTGTTCTCTGCCAGTACATCCAGGTTACCTGTTTCAGGTAACATAACATTCCTCTTTTTTTCTTCTTTTTTTCCTTTTTTGAGGTGATCATCCATTTTTTGTCTGCTGTTTGCGAGCTTATATTATGTTTCCTTTATTTTACATGGGTCAAATATCTACGACTGTTGGTAATTATCTGTTTTGCCTATGCTGCAGAAAGAAGGAAACTTCCAAGTGTTGGTGATTCAGTCCTTGTTCCTTCACTTAACAAGCAAGCTTTAGTCCTAAAAGTGGATCCTTCTAGAGAAGAACTATTAGTACAAGCTGGTAACATGAAGCTTAAGCTTAAATTAACAGATGTATTGGCCAGGTAGGCTTTTCACAACTCCCTCATGCAGTAAGAAGTATCCTTGGGACTGGCACTTGAAACCCAGTTTCTCGCCACCTCTCAATTGGTATGAAGGAACAGTTAGACTTGCTAAACGTGGAGTAAGAATGGTTGATGGGTATATGTTCTCACTATTCCGTTTTAATAATAAATTAGTGCAGTAGACTGCGGACATATTTGCATAGCCCGAGCATTTTTATTTTTTTTGGTCATAAGGTGTCAGACTGAGTGCTAAGAAACAGCTGTCGACCTTTGCCCGAGCTTATATCCAGTTACCCGAGATGTATGTCATGCAATTTGACTAGGTACTTTTACCATGGAGATCTTTTTAATGAGGAAATATACTCAAAAGTTTGCAGCTGCGCCGTTCTCATGATGTTTTGGCGTTTTAAAGGGAGGAGAAGGTTCCCTCAAAGAATATGCCCAATGTTAGTAAGCAAGCAATAACTTTTAGCAAATACACATCGTCACATGCGAGGCAGCGTGGTTAGCGTGGCAGGGCCAAATATGGAACTTTACTGAGGTTGCTATGTGGGTGATGCGAACGTGGTGGGGAACTTCTGATTGGTCCTCATTCAGTACTTATTGGTTTGAGCTTGTCAAGTCAACTGCTAGATTCTGAGTGACATTATCAATTCTTTTGCACTAGGTTGCTTAGTTGCCTCGGCAGTTGTGTGTACTTGTTAACTCCGGTGTCCGCAAAAAGGTACAGAATTTTATACTTTCCACTTCCCTAAATGATATTAAAGTCTACCTAATTAATATAGTCGCTATTCCCTGTCTCCACCTTTAATATTCGATTTTGACTGCAGATGTAGAGTGTGAAGTCCTCACATGCATGTCGTCGCTTTTACTTCAATTAGGTAATTACTCATTAACCTAAATGCCTGGTGACGACCGTCACAATTTAGGGTGCTGTTGTGCAGCTAAAACAAATATAAAAATATAAGCAGCAAAAATGTATGCCCTGCATTTCGATAGTATGAGACTTGGAGCATACGTTTTGTATTCAAGGTTCTGCCATCACATAAATAAAAAAACTGCAACTTGGATTGCGAGGCGATGTTCTTAACTGGAGTATAGAAGAAATTGAGGAATTCTGTCTTATTCTTCTACCTAAGTGTAGCTCTTAAAAGTGCAGAACATAACTGAAGCACATTACTGAAGGATGCTATTACAAGGTACACAAGCAGCAGTTCGATGCAACTTGGATTGAATCTAAACTGCTCTGTCTAAGGGTGTGTTTGGTATGAAGGATAACATTTTCCGTAAAAAGTTTTCTAATTTTCTCATGCTTCGTTGGCTTAAATGTTTTGAAAAATATTTTTCTCATGAACTTATTTTCTTACAATTGGAGGAAAATGTTTTCCCTATCAAGAGAAGGAAAAGCATTTTCCAAAATTCTTTCTCAACTTTCCTCACCTTATTCCCCACCCTCACTTACCCACCCC
>MCJB01041808.1:16656-90530 GCA_002018475.1 Nicotiana obtusifolia
CACTTACCCACCCCACCCCCTCCACCCCACCTCACCCTAAATAAAAATATTATTAATAATACTTTTTTTTCATGTTATAGACAAAAAAAAATTTCATTTCTAACAAATGGATTTTTTTCATGATATAAAAAAGTATTTTTTTTATTTTAACCAAAAAAATACTTTTCATGTAGAAAAAGTATTTTTTTCATCCCAACAAAAACGTATTTTTTTCATTTCAACAAAATGACCATTTTCTTTTCATGATGTAGAAAAAGTATTTTCTTTTATTTCAATAAAATTAGTACTTTATTTTCATATTGTAAAAAGAGTAGTTTCTTTTTCAACCAAAAAAAGAGTATTTTCTTTTTAGTTATGGAGCACTAATTTTAACGTTATTTTTGTGTAAAAAAATAAAGCAACACATTAGTTCCTCTGGGTTTGTGTGAATTTTTAGAGACTTGGGGGAAGGAGGGGAGGGGGATGAGGAGAGTAGCATAAAAAAATATTTTCTACTCTCTAACCAAACACTAGAAAATACTTTTTGGAAAAAGTTTTCCACTCACTAACCAAACAAGAGAAAATAAATGATAAAACTACTCATTTTTCATGAAAATATTTTCTTGAAAAACATTTTCCTTCGTACCAAACTCACCCTAGGTTTACTCAAGATTTTCAGCTGCGCCAATATGGTCAATGCCAGTAATTCCATGGTCACATGCGACTGCGAGGCAGTGTGGCCAAAATATGGGACTTCTTTGAGGTTGCTCTGTCGATGCTATCGTGATGGAGAACTTCTGATTGCTCGTCGTTCTGTCACTCTTACATTTATTTGAGTGTGCCAAATTTGATAGAAGTCAACTGCTAGATTCTGAGAGACATTTTATAGTCCATTTATTTGCGCTAGGTTTGCTTAGTTGCCTCGATAGGTGGGTACTTATTTACTCCTTGTCTAACAAAAGGTAGAGAATATTAGTATTATACGTACTACTTACCACCATTCCGTAGATGAAGTTGACATCAACCTAATTGATTAACTTAGTCGCGCAATATTTCCTGTTTTTATCTTTAACTAGTAAATATTAACGACATGATATTTTTTCTAATACCTAAATATTAAAAGAGTTGTCGATAGTAGACACTTTATTTTGTATCTATTATTTTCCAAAAATTTCTAGTTGATACGTTTACTAAAGTACTTCTATTTTCACAATTTAGGAATTTAATAAGTCTATATACAAGTAATATTTTACTTTTCTTGACCTTTATAAAAA
This sequence comes from Nicotiana obtusifolia, assembly GCA_002018475.1. Taxonomy (NCBI): domain Eukaryota; kingdom Viridiplantae; phylum Streptophyta; class Magnoliopsida; order Solanales; family Solanaceae; genus Nicotiana; species Nicotiana obtusifolia. Next base: position 17,910 of record MCJB01041808.1, read on the forward strand.
GATAAAAAATAGTTCTAATTCTCGAAATACCAACAAAAATGAAAGAAAAAATAATTTATCATTTCCTACTTCCTATTACCTTGACATTTTGAATTTTTTTTCCTCCGATGACATTTTTGAATTCCCTGTCTCCCTTTTTGTCATTTTTCTTGTGGATAATCTATCCTTTGATTTTTTTTTAAATCCTTTTTTCTATCGTTTTTTATTTTGATAATTTTCTCCATGTACTCCTACCTTATATTTATTTTAATTCATTCCAACATTATCTCCCCGTTCCCGCCTTTTCTCAGCTTCTTTTTATTTTTTCACCTTGCTTTCCTTTTTTTATTTTCTTCTTCCTTTCTTCTCATACTCGTATCATTCAACTCATCCAGCAAAATAAAAAATCGATATCCTTCCTTAAATAATCTAAGTCAATTCCCCTTTCTGCTCTTACTAATTAAGTCATTATATCTCTTGATCAATTTTTTCGTATATTATATTTCGTATTATATAAGAAAAAGTCAAAAATCACTTTTTAAATAATCTTAATTATACCTCCCACTCATCCTCTCCCTCTCTCACATCTCTTTATAAAAGTAATATGATGTTAAAAATAAAAGTTAGACATTTAAATGTTTAACAAAATATAGTATAAGTTGTATCCAAAATACACTTTTTTTTTCTTGTTTCATTTATTTTCTATTATTTCACACTCTTTAATTCTTCCATAAAATCATAAATCATTATCCTTCCTTTAATAACCAAATCAACAATCCCCTTCTTACCATTCAGATACGCCTATATATATATATATATATATATATCCAAAAGAAGGGCATTTTTACACCCAAAAAAAGGCAAAACTATCACATATGAACTCATTCTACAATTACAAGCCTGCCGCAGATTAAGAGTAACAAAATATGCATACATCATTGATGATAGCTGTTTGACCAAAACGTATAAATCTTCGATTAAATTAATTAATTTTATGTAATGAAGGATTAAGCCTAGTTAATAATAATATCCCTGAATTTATAACCAGCTAACACAAATAACGCAGAATAGTGTTGGTGAGGGATTAAATGCAGTGTGCATTTATTATTTCAAGAGGAGTAATGATGGAAGAATATCAAGCAATAAATAACAATAAATGGCATTAACGTAAATAAGGAGAATGATTCACCCAATATTGAATGAGGTGGATGATTCTCCTTTCTGACAGTGATGAGTGATAGACAAATCCTAGAATATCGGAACTATTCTCAGATCTGATGGAAAAGTATGGAATAATGGATGGTAGAATCTTATTCGAAAGATAGTATTTGTATCTTTTTTAGAGAGAGTCTTCTTCTCAAGAAGTGTACATGCCCCTTTCCCCTTACCTCTTTTTTCTATTTATATGGGACATATCCCCAGTCAACCCTAAAAGTATCAGTACCGAGAGTATTCAATAGAATATTCCCTTAAATATCTTATTACAAAAACTAGTAGTTAGTACCATCCTTGATACTTGACCTTGGCCGTTATTGACCGCCCAGCTACGAGCCCCGCTGTCTACTAGTCGACCTCGGCCACATCACTTTCCATAATACCACTCCATGCTAAATTCCATTGAGGCAGATTTTGACCTATACAGTTAGTCCCTCTGCTTATTGATGTCAACCTTGGGCGACCTCGATGAGCGGACTCTGTTAGTTATGGTTGAGAAGTTTTAGGTGAGCAGGTTGAGTAGTAGCCTTTCATACGGGGTGGAAACGTGGCCTTCCGTGAGCCGCAACCCATGGTCACGTCATTTTAGAGTGACGTCATGTCATCATGCGTCACTATTGCGCATTTTTCGGATACCCTAAATCATTTCCCGTGCCTCTGCCGCTTCGATTCCTGATTTGGGTAACGACGGTTTGCTTTCTCGATATTGATGCTTGAAACTCTTATAAATAGGGATACAAAATCCTTTGCCTTGCTTTTTGCAATCTAAATATTGGACCTTCATACCTTCTTCTTCCTTCCTCAATCAGAATCCTTGCTCTTTTGATCTTACTTCTATACTCTTGTTTTCACTGATTTTGTGGCTCCTGCTACTCTTGACTCTTCTGTGTTTACACCTCCTTTATTCATAAACAAAGATGGTTAACTTATCTTCCAGTTCTGGGGGTACCTGACCCTGTTCCCTTGGCAGTGCACATGCCTCCCCATGACGATGGGGTTGCTATTGTTGCGGAGGATGAAAGCTTTCTTATGGTGGAGGAAATAATTCCCCGTAACGAGAAGGCTAAATCTGACTTTTCAAAGCCGCTCGAGGACAACCCTGAGGCCATGGAATCGGTGATGGATATGGTTGCCCTTGCTAATTTCAGGTCGAAGTTCAAAATTCCGGCCCACATCGATCTGGTCCCGGTCGGTCGCGACGTGGTGCTGATTCATCGCCCTGAGTACTACGCACTCTACGCGTATTCGTTCTATGTGGGCTAATCCTTTCCCCTTCTCCCATTGGCGGAGGAATTTTGCCGCTACTACAAACTCATCCGCATGTTGACGAAGTACGTGAAATTGGCTGGCCGCGGGATCTCTCTTCGCCACCTGATGCATCTCTTTGTGCCCAGAATCTATAAGCGAAAAATGTTGCATCTTCGTCACCGGGGAAGTAAGAGTTTAGTAGTGAAGATGGACGATAAAGCAAATCGTCGATTCTAGCTTAGCTACTTTTACGTCAAAATTGAGGACGTGGTGGAAAATGCGAATGGATTTCCTAAGGCGTGGAATTATGCCCGTAAGTATTCTTTACTAAGAGCTTATTTTGCTTATTTTGATTGCATCCTAACACTCTACCTTTTTCTCGTTCAGCTGAGACTTCGCCCCCTCCTTTGGTTGCGGATATTCATGACTGGGTTAGCCAGGTCTTGCCTCACAAAGTAGGGATTCGCGAATGGTCAGCCTTTATCAAGAAGTTTGGCCCCAAGCTTTCAGCGACCAATGAGTTTACCCGTTTTGAATCTTTATTGTCGTGGCCCTCTGGTCGCTCGCTTCTTGTTGTTTTGTGGGGATGGACCTCTTAATCTTCTTTTTCTTCTCTTTTATTTTTAGCCCAAGGATCCTCGAGGAGGTTGAAGGCCCCTACTCCTATGTTTCGCCAGACGAACACTACGGCGGGATCTGCCCCTACTGTGACTGCGGCCAAGTTTGCCCGGCCATCCACTTCTATTCGGCTTCCGATTTCGGCTAGATAGGCTCGACCGTCGGCGGCCTCAGTACCGGAGACTCCGGCCTCTCCCTTGCTTCATTTAATAGATGAGGAGTCTTCACCGAGAGAGGAGGATTTGGTCCCCCGTAAAAGGAGGTCGGCGGACGTCGGTGATGGGACAATCCGAGCCGTAGATTCTACAAGGGATGATCGTGAGCCAGCCTTCTTTGTGCCTGAAGATGGTGCAAATCTTCCGTCTGAAGTCCTGCCATCAACGAAAGCCACAGAGGGCGTGCCCATTCCTGATGCCAATGTCAGAGTTAGAGGCGGAGCGTCGTGGAGGTTCTGGGTACGATGCGGCCAGATGAGCCATCGTCCTCGCGGCCAGTTGATGTTCCCACCTCGTTTACCGATGAGAGAGGTAAAGGGGTTGCTGAGGATGGTTATGAGACGGGCTCTGATCTCGATCCTGATGAGGTTCGGATGATGAGCGGAGGGGTTCACTCGTGTTGAAGTCAGGTTGGAAAGGTCCTGGCGGACCATTGTGGTTCCTATGGATCAGGACTTATTGGTGAACACTGAGAATGTAGTTCCCTCCTTAGGTCCTCTTTGCTATAATGTGGGGGGCAGGACCCTCGAGACGCTCAATGATGCCGCCATATCGGCGAGTATAGCCGGCCTCGCCCTTAGGGTAAGTTTTGCGAGCTTTCTAGTTTTCGTGCCTTGTACTTTATTTTGTTTTTTTGTTTGGCTCTGGTTTTCTTCTCCTCTTTTTCCTTAGACCGTTATTCTGGAGATCGAAAGTGCTCACCAAGATGAGAGGCGGAAGGCCATTTTCAAGAAGATGGAGCGGAAGTACCGTGAGTATCGCAACAAATACCACTAGATCTGTAGGCGATTTGGCGGGGGTGGAAACTTTCAAGCTCTTCGAGACGAGTTGAAAGAGAAAGATGACGAGTTGGTGAAATCCATTGGTAAGTGTAGTGTCCTCGAGGGAGCACTAAGAGAGAAAGAGGAAGAGCTTGCGGTGAGCAAAAGGGTCGAGGTCCAGTGTGCCGATCTCCAAGCCCAAGTGATCTCGCTGCGGGTCGAGCTCGAAGAATGTCTAATCAAGGTGAAGGCTCTGGGTGGTGAGCTCGCCGAGAGGATAGCGGACTTAGAGAAGTCGAAACTGGATCGGTTGGCGGCTTTGGGGAAAGTAGAGGCATCAGAGGCCGTAATCCGCATTCTTCGTTCAGAGCAGGTGAGTAATTTGGAGACGGCGAGGCTTAGAGAGGAGTGACTCGACGAGCATGTAGGGGAGTTGGAGAAAGAAGCTTCGGGCCTTAATGAGCGAGTTGTCGCCCTTGAAGCCGAGAAGTCCCAATTATTGGCTCAGCGTCCTCTTCTCGCTTTTCTGCTTTTCCTGACATTCTGCGGGATCTGTATGAGATCTGGATCCACGTCGAGGCCCAACGGGATATATTTAGGAACTTGATATCGGTGGGGAAGCTTTTTGAGGACGACTTCGAGGATGTTCGCACTAAGGCACGCTCAGCTCGAACTGCTTATGGCTATGATCCCGCTACGCCGGAGGCTGGTGATGGGGAGTAGGACATAGGTGTTGGCGGGATCGAACAAGATGCCTGGTATGAGGATGAGCATTCTGAAGGCGGTGGCGACGGTACTGGCAATGAGGCGGGTGGAGATGACCTAGGTGATCAGATAGATGACGTTGCTGGGTTAGGTGGCGAGTATTTGTTTTTCTTTCTTTTGGCTTGTAAGTTTTGTACATATTTTTGTGGGCTTCTGTTCTAGCCTTTGTAAAGAATATATTTTATGAAATGCCATTTTCGCTGCTCGTACCTGACTTTTTTCCTTCTGTTCATGCTTGTATGCCTCTTTCTTTTGTTTTGCCGTTTGGTTGCTTTAGTCGTAAAAACGTGGTTTATGTGTGTTGAACGAGGTCGAAATAGAACTCAATTTCGGTCACGGCCGGGGACCGATAGGTGTTAATTCGAACGAGGTCGAATGTAACCTATACTTATTTAATTCGAACGTGGTCGAATGTAATCTATAGTTAGTTAATTCGAAATGAGGTTGAATGTAACTTATTCTTAGTTAATTCGAAACGAGGTCGAATGTAACTTATACTTAGTTAGTTCGAAACGAGGTCGAATGTAACTTATACTTAGTAAGTTCGAAACGAGGTCGAATGTAACTTAGTTAATCCGAATGAGGTTGAATGTAACCTATGCTAAGTTAATTCGAACAAGGTCGAGTGTGAGCTAATTCGAGTGAGGTCGAATGTAACTTTTATTTAATTATTGTTGGGGGCCAAGGGAGTGTTGATTCGAATGAGGTCGAATGTAACCCGTACTTAGTTAATTCGAGCAAGGTCGAATGTGAGATAATTCGAGCGAGGTCAAATATAACTTATTTAATTATGGTCGGGGGCCGAGTGGGTGTTGATTCGAACGAGGTCGAATGTAACTCGTACTTAGTTAATTCGAGCAAGGTCGAATGTGAGTTAACTCGAGCGAGGTCGAATATAACTTACTTAATTATGGCCGGGGGCTGAGTAGATATTGAGGCAATGTTTCTATGGCAAAAGTATGGGCGGACTTCATACATTTGTGTTTTGCTCATATACTTGGAGAAATTTACATGTTTTCGGGGCTAGCATTCCAGTCCCAGTCTATCTAGTCCCTTCATTGGGCGACCTGGAGACGTGTTGAGAGGTTGGGCAATGAACTGACCGTCCAGTGCCTTCTTCCGCTCGTATTTCAACTTGAAGTGTCCCCCTTGTCGCCTCGTTAAAAACCTCCTTGAGAAAATCCAACTGGGGCAAAACTCAAGTGAGGGAAAAAGGAGTACGACTTGAAGAACGCTTTTTCTTAAAAGTTGAAATACTTTAGGGGTGTGATGTTCCAGTTGTCTAGTAGTAGTTTTCCTTCCATTATTTCTAGTTGGAAAGACCCTTTGTTTGCTGTTGCCATGATTTTGTATGGACCGTCCCAATTTTTTCCCAATTTGCCTTCCCGTGGGTCTTTGCTTGCTTGTGTTTTGGCTTTGAGCACGTAGTCCCCGACTTTGAGTGGTCTGACCTTGGCCTTTTTGTTATAGTAGCGTTCTGCTTGTTGTTTTTGGGCGATCATCCCTATGTAGGCCATATCTCTCTGTTCTTCAGCTTCGTCGAGCTCTTGCCTTCTGCTTTCATCGTTCCTCGACCCGCTGGGAATATCTCAAACTGGGCTCTCCGACTTCGACTGGTATTACCACATCAATCCCATAAACTAATGAGCAGGGCGTCTCTCCTGTGCTCATCTTCAGCGTTGTATGATAGGCCCAAAGCACTTCTGGTAATAACTCCGGCCATATTCCCTTGCGTCCTCAAGCTTTTTCTTCATGATGTTCAGTATTGATTTATTGGAGGATTTCGCTTACCCGTTTCTCCCGGGGTGGTGTGGTGTTGAGAGTATTTTTTTGATATGCCACTTCTCAAAACATTTGGCGACCTTTTTTCCAGTAAATTGGGGTCCGTTGTTGCAACTGATTTCTTTGGGAAGGCCGAAGCGGCACATGATGTTTTTCCATATGAAGGCGATCACTTACTGTTCGCGTATCTAGGCGAATGCTCCTCTTTTTACCCATTTAAAAAAATAGTCAGTTAAAACCAAAAGAAATCGTACCTTACCTCGCCCCGCAAGGATGGGGCCGACGATGTCCATTCCCCAGATGATGAATGGCCAAGGGGAAGTGACCGAGTGGAGGTGCTAGCCACATTGATGGATCATTGGGGTCTATTTTTGGCATTGCTCGCATTTTTTCACGAAGTCCGCGGCCTCTTTTTTCATAATGGGCCAGTAGTAACCTGCCCGTATGAGTCATCTGACCAGAGCTCAATTGCCGGAATGAGCTCCGCAGTGGCCTTCGTGGACTTCCTCTAGGACGCGACGCGTTTGATTCGGGCCTAAGCATTTTGTTAGGGGGCCGCCGTATGTCCTCTTGTATAGGTCGTTATGAATGATGTTGTACCTGGCTGCTTGCATCCGAAGCTTCTTAGCTTCCTTTTATCATCTGGGAGTACGCCATCCTGCAAGTATGTAACAATACGATTGCGCCAGTCCCAAGTTAGATTTATGTTCCTTACCTCGATTTGATCTATTAATGAGTGGAGGAGGGTGACCACTTTTCTTTCTCTGGTTATGCTTTTAGTGGCTGCTGCTAATTTGGCTAGGCCATCTGCTTCGATGTTTTGTGCTCGAAGAATCCGGTCGAGCTGGCATTCGTTGAACTCGGGCAATAGTTTGCATATCTCGACCTGGTATTTTTGTAACCTTTGCTCTTTGATCTGGAAAGTCCCTGTGACTTGGTTGACGACGAGTTGAGAGTCGCAGCGTAGTACGACCAGTCTCGCCCCGTACTTGATTGCTAGCCTTAATCCTGCAATCATGGCCTCATAGTTGGCCTCGTTGTTAGTCATGTCTGGGCACCTTATGGACTGGCGAATGACTTCGCCTGTTGGGCTTTGAGTACAAGTCCCAGTCCGGACCCTGACGCATTAGAAGTGTCGTCGGTGTACAAAATCCATAGATCTTGTGTTTGTGGAGAAGCGTGGGCAGCTTCTTTTTCGACTTCGAGCATTATTATTGCGCTGAAGTCGGCGACGAAGTCGTCAAGGACTTGTGATTCTATCACCATTCGTGGTTGATATGTGATATCATACTCGCTTAATTCTATGGCCCGTTTGGCTAACATGCCTGATAGCTCGGGCTTATGCAAAATACTTCTCAAGGGGAAAGTTGTGACTACCGAGAGGGGTGACACTGGAAGTAGGGTATAAGCTTCCGTGAAGCTACGACCAAGGCCAGGGCCAATTTTTCGAGATGGGGGTACCTTGTCTCGGCGTCGGCTAAGGTTTTGCTAATGTAATAGATGGGAGATTGAGTACCTTCATCTTTTTGGACCAGGAACGCACTCACCGCCACTTCAGATACGACGAGGTAGACGAGGAGGCGCTCTCCAAGCTCCGCTTTGGAATGCAAAGGCGGTGATGACAAGTAAGCCTTTAACTCCTTCAGGGCTTTGGCGCACTCGAAGGTCCACTGTAGGCCGTTGTCCTTTCTAAATACATCGAAAAACTTGTGGCGTCTGTCAGATGATCGCGAAATGAATCTTGACAGGGCGGCGATACGGCCAGTTAGCCTTTGAACCTGTTTTTTGGTAGTTAAATGCTCTGGTATTCCTTCTATGGCTTTGATTTGGTTCGGGGTAGACCTCGATACCTCGCTGTGATACTAGGAAAACTAAGAATTTTCCTGAGGTCACGTCGAATGCACACTTTTCAAGATTTAGTTTCATTCTGTATCGCCTGAGTATATCGAAGGCTTCTTTCAAGTGGCCAATGTGATATTCTTTCCTTTTGGACTTGACCAACATATCATCTATGTAGACTTCCATAGTCTTGCCGATTTGATCTTTGAACATTTTGGTCATCAACCTTTGGTATGTCGCCCCTGCATTTTTCAGTCTAAAAGGCATAACTCTGTAGCAGTATGTCCCTTGATGGGTGATGAAGGTGGTCTTCTCCTGATCCTCCTCTTCCATGAGGATCTGATTGTAGCCTGAGTAGGCATCTAAGAGGCTTAGCAATTCATGCCCGACCGTTGCGTCAATGAGCTAGCTGATATGAGGTAACGGGAATGAATCTTTGGGGCATGATTTATTTAAATCTTTAAAGTCTACGCAAATTCGCCACTTCTCGTTTTTCTTTTTCACCATGGCCACATTGGCGAGCCATTGAGGGTATTTTGATTCTCTGATGGAGCCATTTTCCAGTAATTTTCGACCTCTTTGCAGACTGCATCGTTTATTGTGGAATTGAACTTCCGCCTAACTTGCCTCACCGGGGGGTGGAATGGCTCGACGTTCAACTTGTGTGTGGCGATCTCCTTCGGTATACCTGGCATATCTGCATGGGAAAAAGCAAACAAGTCTGCGTTAGTAGTTAAGAATTGACGGAATTTACCTGATTCTGAAGCTTGCAACCGATGTAAGCTTTCTTGCTGTGGTCGTTATCATCAAGTTGAACAGGGTCGGGGTCTTCTATGGTTGATCCCGCGGCCTCTACTATTTCGAGATCTCTGATGACGTCCTCTCTTTCGTCACAGCTCGACCTCGACCCTATTAATTGCTATGCCTCTTTTGTTTTGCCCTTCATTTGTCGGGTGGTCGTATAATCCAGGGCGATGTGATAGCATTCTCTAGATGTGTGTTATTCTCCTTGTACGCTGAATATTCCCCATGGGGTTGGAAATTTGATAACTTGGTACAAGCTTGAGATGATGGCTCTCATGGCGTGTATCCAGGGTCGCCCTATTATGGCGTTGTACGACGTATCCTGGTCCATGATATGGAATGTGGTTTCCAGAGTGACACCACTGGCCAGGACGGGGAGTGTGACGTTCGTTCAACTGCATTGTTAAAACCTATTAGCGTGATGCAGCACGGCACTATCTGATCCTCGAGTTTCATTTGTGCAAGCACTTGAAGGTGGATAATGCACGTGTTGCTTCCATCGTCCACCATACTGTGTCTTACATCTGTATCTAATATTCGTAAAGTGATAACAAGGGCATCATAGTGAGGAAAAACCAAATCGTGGGTATCTGACTTATCAAAGATGATACTTTCTTCGAGTTCGTCATACTGTTCGTGAGCGATCGACCGTTTGATCTTGTGGGTTGTGGTGAACTTTAAGAGGTTGATCGAAGCGTCGTCGCCTCCCCCGATGATCATTTGAATGGTGCGAGTCAGTGAGGGTGATTTCGGCGGTCCCTGGTGTTGTTCACATCCTCGGGCAAAGTTGGTCCTTCCTCGATCGCTCGGCAATTCTTTGAGTTGTCCCTGGTGAAGCATGTTTACGACCTCCTGCCTTAGGGCAATGCAATCCTCAGTTTTGTGACCTCGCTATTGGTGGAACTCACAGAGGACGTTTGACTTTTTGGTGCTTGGGTCTGACCTCATCTTTTGTGGCCACTTTACTTTTGGTCCGAGCTTTTCCAATGCGTAGACTATTTCTGAGGGTGACACACAAAAATTGTGAGCGAATAATAAAGGGGGCATACCTCCCTCGTTCCGGTGAGTCCCTGTCCTTAGTCTAGATGGGCCCTCTTCGTGGCGGGAGGAGGGGATGATAGCGCTTCTGATATATGGCTGATGCCTTTGTCGGTTGGGTCGTGGAGCTGCAAGATCCCTCCTGCATCATTTCTTTGATCCTTCCTGAATTCGTCCTGTACCGAGGTCAACCGATGAGTTGGCCCATTCAGGTCATCTTCGTCTGCATGGACCTCGGCACAGTAGGGCTTGTGTATTTCATCCTAAATTGTTGGAGGATATTTCATAAGCCGACTTAATAATTTTCTGGTCGCCCTTAAGCCATTACTATTCATCCCGTTTTGGAAAGCTGCTATAACCATTCCTTCCGATACATTCGATAAGGTCATCCTTACTCAGTTGAATCGAGCGAGGAAGTCCCTCAATCCCTCTCTGGGCGATTGTTTGATGGCAAATATATCGTTCACTATTGCCTCCGCCTTTTTGGCCTCAGCATGGGCCGTTACGAACCTGTCGGCCATCTCTTCGAATGTTTCGATGGAACGTGCGGGTAGTTGCGAATACCAAGTTAATGCTCCTCCGGTGAGGGTCTCGCCGAACTTTTTCAACAAGATGGAGGATACTTGTTCTTTGGCGAGATCATTTCCTTTTACCGCAGTGATATAGTGAGTCACATGATATTCGAGGTCGGTCGTACCATCATATATTTTCTGATAAGGAGGCATCTTGAAGGTCTTGGGTATGGCATGGGGGGCGGCTTCTATCACTATAGGGTTGCTCAACGAACCGACCAACATCTCTTTTTGGCAAGAGTTTTGGCGCACCCGGTATTTTGTCGTCACTTTATTGGTGCTCTCTCATTTGGTCCCGAAGCATTTTGTTCTCATTTTCCATTTCTTCCATATTCCTCAGAATGGCTGTGGGGGTGTCGTCACCTGCATCATTAACATTGTGAGTGATACCTGTTACTGGAGGGAAAGGGCCGTGCTGCTCGGCCGTTGTCGGTGTAATGCTAGTCCTTGCGTTTTCTCTAGCTGCTTCCTGGATGGGCTTGTCGAGGATGCTGATTAGCGTGTTTGTTAGCCAAGCCTCAAGTAGTTTTCTCCACTGCTGGTGGCGTCTCTTCCATGTGGACGTGGAAGCTCCTTTACCACGAGATGTTGTGATGCTACCATGAGGGAGACGTTAGGCGTTATATCCTCGCCTTCCGTTTTGGAAACCTCATTGATGGTGTGCAAGAGGTTAGTGGTGAGATCGGCCACTACCTTCATTCTTTTTTCTCCATTACCTGTCATGTCAGATCCGTCTGTACAAGGAAAAAGGAGTTTTGCTCTTTCTTTTTTTGTAAACTGTGCTAGTTATAGATCTAGAAGTCCCTACAGACCGCGCCAAATTGTTTGACCAAAAAGTATAAATTTTCAGTTAAACTAATTAATTTTATGAATGAAGGATTAAGCCTAGTTAATAATAATATCCCTGAATTTATAACCAGCTAACACAAATAACGCAGAATAGTGTTGGTGAGGGATTAAATGCAGTGTGCATTTATTATTTCAAGAGGAGTAATGATGGAAGAATATCAAGCAATAAATAACAATAAATGGCATTAACGTAAATAAGGAGAATGATTCACCCAATATTGAATGAGGTGGATGATTCTCCTTTCTGACAGTGATGAGTGATAGACAAATCCTAGAATATCGGAACTATTCTCAGATCTGATGGAAAAGTATGGAATAATGGATGGTAGAATCTTATTCGAAAGATAGTATTTGTATCTTTTCTAGAGAGTCTTCTTCTCAAGAAGTGCTCTAATACGAAAATATTACATGCCCCTTTCCCCTTATCTCTTTTTCTATTTATATGGGACATATCCCCAATCAACTCTAAAAGTACCAATACAGAGAATATTCAATGGAATATTCCCTTAAATATCCTATTACAAAAACTAGTCGTTAGTACCGTCATTGATTATTGACCGTCCGGCTACGAGCCCCGCTGTCTACTAGTCGACCTCGGCCACATCACTTTCCATAATATCACTCCATGCTAAATCCCATCGAGGCAGATTTTGACCTATACAATAGCGTGTTTATCAAGCTTGTATTTGACTTCTCAAATACTGTCATTTGTAGCGACATCTGTTCTTCTCTTCCTGTTCCTTAATGAACAACCAAAAGATTTAAAAATGAAAGAACCTTCAGGAGGAAAAAGAAGATTTTTCTATAGAGAGAGCTTCAAATAAAAAGGAGAGAATGAAAATGAATGATTATAGATGAAGAGAAGCGAGTTATGTGATTGAGAAGATATGCTTAGTATTTATAGTAACCAAAAGAAAAAAACTTACCGATACAATTGATAACTTGAGTAACAGGAATGGATAGTAACGCATTTGAGCAATTATTGGAGTATAATTAGCTCTATGAGTATTATTATGTATTATTGCATATGTTACAACTTTAATTTAATTGCAGTTGTTTCACTTTTTCTCTTGGAAAGAAGAAAACAAATATTTAGTAGAAAAATAAGAGAAAAGGCAAAAAATTGAGAAAAAAGATACGTACTTTTCTTTGCCAAAGAGATGTGCATATTCAGTATTCTTTTTCCCAAGAAAAAAAGATGTGCCAATTCAGTATTCTTTATCCCTCCTTTATATTCAAGCCAATGACATGAAGCCAAAGTCATTTTTTGTCGTTTAAGGTTTTATTTGTAAGTATTTGATTAAAATTATCTTTATTTCCTCCTCAAATGAGATATTAATGACAATGTACCGTCTTGCGGTAATAAGGTATATTTGAAGTAAATTAATACTCCATTCTTTTTCTTTTGCGCCGAATTTGTTTAACTAAGTTACAAATAATTATGACCCCAGACTAGTAAAAAATAAATAAGGACTGAAAGTGTCCTTAAGACTTGGAGCATGAGTTTCGTATTCGAGGTTGTCCCATCACATTAATATTATAATCAGTACTTTCAATAAAAGAATTGCAACTTGGACTTTGTTAACTGGCACAGAACATAACAAAATTGCACATTACTGAATATGCCATTACAAGGTACGCTAGCAGTTCAATGCAACTTGGATTGAATCTAAACTGCTACTCTCTCTGTTCCTCCTATTACTAAGCAGTCTGGTGGGCGTCCACATCAGTTGCTGCAACCCACCCAAAATCCGAACTACCATCCAGGAAATAAAGCATAAAAACCAGGAAAATACAGCAGAGGAACATAGGAATAGGGCCAAAGATCCACAAAAATAGAGGAAACGAAAAGTAAAATGCGCGCAGTCCAAGTGACCAGAAATAGCTGCCTCGATTCACTGTCCTCCCTACATATTCCGCCGTCACAATATGTCTTGAACAATCCAACTTCTCGTAAGGCACATTGATAAGTATACTAGCGTGACTATAATACCTGATTGATTGCACGTTAAACAAAAATGCAACCATAAAACATACCAATATAGAGAAGAATTTAATTGATAAGCAAAGCTCGCTCTTGTCGCCGTAAACATGAAATCCGATAGAACGACCTTTGCTTCCGCCAGTCATTAAGACGGCGATTAGGGAACTAAGCATAATAGCGGTAGATGCCAAAAGGGTCGAGGCCATTATGTTGTTCCTTAACGTTTGTACTGCTAGAACTCCATTCTTGGACGAGTCCTGCACTTACATTCATTGATTTATTAGAAATTTCAAAATATTACTCTCTCGGTATCAATTTATACGATATAATTTGATTCAATAGGAAGTTTAAAATTAAATTGTTTCTAAATCCAAATATAAAAGGTATAATTTTTTATAAAACAAACATGATAAAAAGTATCATACAAATCGAGACAGAAACAGAAGTAGTCCGTAGTAGTTAGTATATAAAAACTAGTTGGTGCAAAATTTTGCCTGAGCTGAGTCTCTAGAAGCTCTAAAAACAGCTTCTCTGCCGGTAAGGGTAAGTGTTCGGTGTGTGAATAAAGTTTTACGTGGAATGTAAAAAAGAAAAAAAAGCTACTTATAAGGAGTTGACAATGGTGTGAGGCCTTTTTGAAAAAAATCGTGCAGAGCGGACAATATCACACTATTTTTACTGCATAGACACTATCTTTCCAGACTACACACGTGAGAAAATACGTGGTTGCAACAGTTTGCCTGTTGTTGTGGTGGTGCAATAGTTTCTAATTAAACACGTATACATGGTTGCATGCAACAATTAGCTCTGCGAAAAAGATTAAATGGATTGGAATTAGTAAATGAAAGAGAAATTAGACGAATTTACCTCCATCATAGCACGAACCCAGAAGTGGCGATTAATGGAATTAATGCCGATGACAGTACGATTAGGGTATTTAAGAATGCGATTAAGAAGCCATACGTGATAAGCCACCATTAAGAGGAGACCTACTGGTACCAAGACGTAATCCAGAATTTCTTTCTCCATTTGAATGGAGTTTCGATTTGAAGTGACAAATCTCTAAAATGAATAAAATGGTCTCCACTATTCTTGTTTGGCCTTAGCTTTTTATTGTGCTGTAAATTTGTGTAATCTAATTCTACTACTCCAATGCCTTAAATGGGGGGAGAGAGAGAGAGTCCAATTGTGACACGAATCTCACTAGCTACCTCGGCTTTTGAGTAGTTGAGTGGTGTACTGGTGCCTCGTAATTCGACTAAAAATTAATATCAGCAAAAGTGTAACTCTTTAGTTAATTTATTTATTCGTTTTTGGACCAACAAAAGTCAGATCTAGTAGGCCTAAGAGAAAGTTCAGGAAAAAAAACAAAACGTATATTCTTGGATCCCTATTTTACTAATCTACTGATTTAATATGGTACGTTTTTCTTTAACCCTAATTATTTCATATGCTTTTTAGATTTTTTGAGTTCTTTATTATTGTAACTTATATACTTTTTATAATTTTCAAATATATAAATTTTCTTTCAAAAAACTTAAAAATTTTATGTCTAAATTACTATAAAGTTATCACTCTCGAAATTTGAGGTCCGCCACATCAAATTGGGACAGAGAGACTGCATTGTGAGTCGTACGCCAATCTTTACGGGTAGTTATTAGTCCTCCCCTTTTGTCCTTTTTATGTTGTGTTTTCGACTCAGTCATTAAAAAAAAACTGATATAATAATGTTAATCACAAAAATATTTGATTAAATTAGAATAATTAATGTGGAATTGTAAAAAATGACTAATGCTTCTTAATTTTCTAAAGTGATAACTATCAGGCTCAAATGACAAATAAAAAGGATGGTGGAATTTAGTCTAACCTAGATATTTATTGGATTTTTTCCTTTCTTTATTTGAGACACACCAGTCTCCACTCGCTATTCAGAAACTATCGTTTCCTTCAAATTTATGAGACATGGATCAAGTGGTGAAGCGGTCACATTAAAATTTCAGTCCATTCCGTATTAAAGTGAAAACAAACATATCTGCCTATCCTTTTTACTAGATAGAAATAAAAGGAGCAGTTGAAAGGTAAGAATCAACAATTAAACCTAAGTGAATGGTGAAGCCCCAGTTTTCTCTGTTAAAGCAATTTAGAATTGACTACTGGCTATTGCTGTCTAAACTTTTATTTTCTTAATGCTCCCCTTTTAACAAATTACTATTCAAGAATGAATAATAATTCTTGTGGCAGTGGCGTTAGATGCAATACTGCGGTTTTATCCCACTCTGTTGAAAATTGATGAATGACGAGAGACAATAATGTAAACTAATGGTGCCCTTCGTCATTTTACATTTAATGGAGTCACTATTGGTCACATGAAATTAGCATTCACCCATTAATAAATTGCTTCTTAACGTCACCAACCCATTAACGGAAACTGCTTTTGACGCGAAGTTCAATTCTTGAATACTACGCATTATTCCATCATGTCATTAGGTTTTTTCCTAAAACAATCCAAATCAAGTAAGTGAATTTTTCAAATATTGAAACTAAATCAAATCAATTAAATTGGTTTTTTATCGATTCGATTTTAGTTGATTTTTTAATTTTTTCGGTTATTTGTCAAATTTTTTTTTTAAAATATAAAACAACACTACCAAACACATATTCCAGAGACTATATTTTCAACGTAGCACTAACCAATTATTCTTTGAAAAAACTATCATTTATATTGATGATAATTGAATCAGCTAGAGATAGAATAATTTAAGTACTCAATTAAAAATCAATTATTTTTAACATGAAATAAATTCTTGTACTTAGCAAAAGAAAACTATCAATCAAATCAGTTTTTAAAATTTAAAATCAAAACCAAATCAAACCTAAAAAGTATCGGCTTTTTTGGTCGGTTTGATTTGATTTTTGTGATTTTTATGAAACACCCCTACCTGTCATTTAAAAGTTTCACCCGTTAAAAAAATTATTTAATAGCATTAGTCATAAAGGGTATTTGCTAAATTATCCTTATCCCTTCTATAACTGTGTAATTTAATAATTATATTTTTGAAGTAATAAGCTCGGAATAGAAAAAATAATTAATTGCTAAGTTTTCAAAAATGACATATCTCGGACAAATAGCTTATGGGTATAATGACAGATAAAAAGGCCAAAAGGGGTATTGATACCTGCAGCATGCTCATTTTAAATGTTATACTTAGGCCAAGTTTAACAATTCCAATATTTGGAATTGTCTCAGAGGATGATGATCTAAATCAGTTCTTCACTGGCCAGATTTTAGACAAAATTGCACTCTCGGACAAGATGGCAACAATGAATACAGAGATCATAGATATTACATTGATACGATCCATTCAGGTGGTTAAAAGTGGTGACTACATTAGCCCGGTCATCCTTTCATGGACCTTTAGCAGCACAATGAAGGATAGTCAATATTGAAAATCAATTCCATGACCACTGTAATTACTAACCCACAAGATCGTTTTGTCGATCAAATTGACTCCCTGACTTGAAGATTTTTCATAATGCATTTTTCCCCAGCTCCAATTAAACCAGAGGCGAAACAGCGGGCCACAATTTATAGTTGTTAGGAAAACATTGATCATCATAGAGAGTAAAATAACTTCATACAAAGACATAATTATAGTTCTGCAGAAAGGAAGAGGAACCACGTTTCATAATTGTCAGTACACAAGCATATAAGTACTTATATAACACTAAAGCAAAACACTCAACTTTTTTCCCCAAAAATGGAGCCAAAAGTAAAACTTTTAAAAGCAAAAAAAGAAAAAAAAAAGAACTAGTACATTTTGGTTGTTACCAAGGACTATGAAGGAAGTAATCACGAGCTGGTTATTACAGAGGATCGACAGTGAAAGGAGGCAGCCTGGGAAATATCACCACAATGCCTCTTTTGGCGCTTATGGACTGAAAGAAATAAAAGATTGTCTCATAATAATAAAAACGATGTGAAGATCCTTTTCTTATTATAAAGAGAGAATACCTTGTTGAAGACGTAGTTGGCCAACTTGATAGATGTGCTTTCAAATGACTTGTTTTGACTCACATAAACAACTTGTACGTGCTTTGATACCTACTTGAGTGATGGAATTTTTTTTTGAAATATTCAGCGCAAAACAGCCTTAACAACTGCAGAGAGCTGACGTCCCGCTACTAGCAGGAAACAAGAAATTCCGTACCCCCTTGCCCTAAATGAGAGAGGATCTGGACACAAAATCAAAACAACCAACCCAGGGGAACTAGCTGTTGAAACAAGTGGCATAAAATGACTCAACTTACGTTCAATCGGCAAAGCAACACCAATAATAGCAAAAATAACACAGCATAGGACCTTAACGTACATGGAGCATATATGCATATACTGCTTTTTGAATGCATATGCAAATGCATATCATATTAGGAAATATAATGGCAAAGGTATCCTTATAACCTGAGTATTTAATTTGTGTATCACGACTAGAGCAACAGACTCAAATATGGGGTCGGATAATGAGGGATCAAACGTTCCTGAAAAAAAAAATATTTTGGTTATGATCCAGCAGTCATAAAAGAAGGGAACATGAGCAGTTACCTCAAAATGTTAGAGACCTGTAACATAAATTACCAAAAGCCCATTAAGAAATTCCAATATTTATTAGCATACCATGTTCGCTAGGAGTAAGCTAAAGCATAGAGAGAAGTAATGCTTATGCTGGCAGACCACTAAAAGAAGGGAATATAAGCAGTTACCTCAAAAAAATTTGATCTCCTCAAGCATCAATGTGCATATCCTATTAGAGTGACTTCAGTTCTAACTTCAGCCGTTACACCTTAAAATAACTAGAGAGAGAGGAAGAAATTGACGTCTTTGAAATCAGATATCATCAGTAACAAGAATGAAGAGACTATGTTTTCTATTTTTGTTTTTATGAAGAGGTGAAAATATTATGCAACTTATCAAGAAAGAAAACAATAACGAAAAAACGAATGAAGGGACTATGCACTTGTAAGCCAACTAACCTGTACTCCAGGATCAAACGCTTCAAAGTTGAAATGTATACTTTGAATAAGAAAACAAGGGGGAAAAGATGAATCCTCATAAACCAATTTCAAATCAAACATCCAACTTTGGGTGGAGTGTCGTTTGGCACTAGCAATATAAGCATTCATCATTGGATTCTACATATGTACAACTACATTGTTCCAGTGGGATCCGCCAACAATATATAAATGAACCACTACAATTGGAAACACCAAACAGACTCAACCTAGTAACTAAAATACTCATTGTTAAAACCTGCAAATGGTATTCGGCACCACAACAAATCAATGACAAACATATATATGTGCAAGTGAAAGATATCATAATTCTGTCCATGATTTAGACGAACAATTTGTGCCTACTCTGATACCATGTGGAGATGTGTGACTATTTCATCCAAAAGCTTAATTGTTAAACAGAAAACACTTCTATTTAATTAATTATACCTTTCGACAGTATGAACAATTCAAAAACAACAAAATATCATTGCACTTTATCAGCCAGCACCGGTAAAGAATGAACTAACACAATGCACTATTGACCAAAATAGAACAAATTTGATTCCTCTAGTTTACTCCCCACCCCCTTGCGCAGCCTAACATATTGTCAAGCTTATTGAAGCATATTTATTCATCTCTAGTAATTACAAAAAAAACCAAAACTAAAATTCTAAAGTACCAGATTAAACCAGAATCAACCATAAGAACCAAGAGTGAATCAATTTTGGATAGTAGAACAAGCTGCAAACAAGAAGAGGGTTACAACCAAAAGAAGATAGATTATCAGGTAAAACAGGAGATAAATGCATATCTGCTAGGCACCAAATTGAGTACCTGGACAAGAAAATATGATACCAATATCAGCTTCATATATTTTTGCAAGGAAATGATTCTGGAAATAAATTTCTGCTAGCTTTATAAAGGCCAGGAGCAGCCCAGTACACAAGTGTAATGTAGACAGCCTACACTGATGCAAGCATTAGAACCTAGTGGCAAGGGCAGAGCCAGCCCTTCGGCTATAGAAATCTGGAAGTGATTTTAGGAGAATTTATGGAATTCCTAAGGACATTATTGTTATGCATTTTCTGTTCAATTTCTAAGTAATCATTAGTACCATTACTCCCAGTGTGGTTAAGTTGAAGTGTTATTGCTTAAATTTGTTGATAAGAGTTATATTGCTAGGATATGTGTCTAAAATTGATAAATTACCAGAATCACCTAAGAGGAGTTATCGCAGGCGTAAAATAAATAAATAGCAAAAAAAAAAAAAAAAAAAAAAAAAAAAAAAAAAAAAACCGTCATGGAGAGGGGGAGACATGATTTGAAGCTTATGGATTGAAAATTCTACTTTTTTTAAGTTACTGAATACTAAATTAATAATTTATGTATATTCCTCAAAAACGAAAATAGGATTAGACTCAAAGTTATTGAGTTTGGCGGAACCGTCAGGCTGTCTCTGCCCCTGCCACCAGGTTCTGATGAGAGGTGAAGTGACAATACTTCAACTGTTGTTAAACTGCTAGCTACCTGAATTCCAGGATCGGTACTCCAACTTACCATTTTGGCTCTATAGGTGAAATGGAGATTGCGGAATGCGGCGGAAATGGAGGGTTTGGCCTGTGGAAGAATTATATGATTTCTCCGAAATACCCCCGTGCTCTGTAGAGGAGATTAAATAAATAAATAAAATATATTCAAAATTTAAATGCTTCATAATATCCTAGCTGCAGAACTCATATTATTTTAAATTTAATTGAGGTGAATATGTTTGTAATGAGCGTTGTAAAATTTAAACTTCTCAGTATTCTAAGATTAATTGAAGAACTTTTACGGGCATGTTTCGACTTGTTTGTAAGATAATACTTATTGATTAAGATAAAATAAGAAAAGTCTGACCTATTTAATTTTAATTTACAACTTTTGATTCAAGAAAGAGAAAAATATTTTTGAAGCAATCCAAATGTAAATTAGGAAATATACTTGAAAGGAGGAGGAAATACTTTTCACATATAAAAGTTAAACAGAAGGACCATAAACAATTTAAGCATGGAAATTATTCTCCATTTGCAACTAGCTAATATGTAAGGTGTTCGTTTTTTTTTCCCTCCCAAATATTACATCATTGGGAAAAGGGGATATTATGCTACACGGTTTGAACCCTCCATTTCAACTATGAAATGTAAATAGCTCATCAAGTGAACTAGCCTTAACCCTGAGCAAGTGTTTGTTATCTTATCTATTTTTTTCTCAAATATATCTCAGCTACTTCGCTAGGTATTTTCTTGCATGACGACTATTGCGAGGTCTGTAATTCACATGATCAATTGATTATTATAATTTAAGAAATATTATGATACGACTCAATGGATAAAGACCGTAATTATGATTTGAGGACGAAAAATGTATATGTTTAGCGGCTTCCAAAAATAATAGTCAATAAATTATATAATTTCTTATATGTATAATATACAAAAGAAGATACATATTTTATATGCTTTTTCGTTAGCAAATATAATTGGTTTTAGCCGACCGGTGAGTTTATTATTTTGCCCTTTCAAGGACAGGGCTCCTGGGCTTTACAAAAGCACGTTTGAATTTTGGCCCATAAATTGGTGGAATAGAAGCCCAAATTATCGGATCCACGAAACCAATAAGCACGACAAAAACGGGTGTTGGTGAAGAAGTAAACGGCTCTAACAAAGACGAAAGCCACGTTTCCCAAACACAGCGCTGTAACCGACACGTGCCAACGCCTGGTAGGTCTTTCAAGTCTTTTTATTTTATTTTATTTTCCTTCTCTACTTTAACGTTACAAAACGACGACCTTGACCAAAAGTTCCCCAAGATAAAAGGAAAAAAGAAAAATATATAAAGGTTATAGAAGAGTCCAAAGGAGTGGGGCACGTGAATTGAAGATGTGGAAAATTAAAACGACGTCGTAATAACAATAACAAAAGTCGAAAAGGACAAAATCAAATTTCATTTAGCTGAAATTTCATGTACATTTACATTTACGTCCAACGGTCCACATGAGAATCGGATCACAGCATCTTATCCATGTCGCCTCACTCTATAAATACTCTTCCTACTTCTCCCCGTTCCTTTGCTTCACTCTGAAAAAGTACGAGAGAGAAACTTTGTTTTGTGTGTGAGTTTGTGTGTGCGAGAGAGAGAGAGAGAGAGAGCTCGGGTAGGAGGAACAGCTTTGGGAGGTGGTCTTCATTTCGGTTACTGGGTAAGTTCTTTCTCGGGTCTCTTCAATTTCATGATTTGGCCTCTTTTTCCTATTTTCTGTTTCTTTTTATAAATAATTTGTTGTAGAAGTAGCTCAGAATTAGGTAGCTGCAATATCTACCTGTTTTATTTATTTATTTATTTATAATTATGTCCTAGATCTTGAGATATCCCTCGTTAGATTTGGTTTATTCTCTGATAAATGTTTGTGGGAGATAAATATCTGTACGCTGATGGAATTGGAAACTTTTTACTGTTCCTATACGCCCTATTTTGTCAATCTTTTAATGGAGCTTAATTTTAGGTGTTATTTGGAGGTGAAAAATGACTTTTGTCATCCACACCTAACCAGATAATCTATTAAATTACATGTAACGAACAATTTCTTGCACTTAGTGCTAATAGAAGACTTCAGATTTACTCTAGATGTGTAAATGGAGAGTGTTAATATGATGTCTTTTGAATCAAAGACCTTTATCGTGGCCAGTTAATAGTCAGTTCCCTGGTTTTGTTTCCACTTCATTTGTTTTTGCTGCAGCACTGCTTGGCACATATCTTAGCACATGTCTTTTTTTAATTATTACTGCTTAGCACATATCTTTCTTTTTCCCTTTGAAGTTCTAACACCCTTCTGGTGAACGACTCCATGTGGGGGGGGGGTGTAGAACCCTTCAAACCTTCATTTTTTATTTTCTTTATGACAGTAGTGTTGGGGCCAGTTTGCAGCCATCAGCTATTCTGTCAGTTAACTGCTTCCTCCCACGCTAGGCTCACCAATACTTAGGCTGATGGGAAGAAACCACCTATTGTTTTTCTCTCTGTTAGGTTTTGAAATTGAGACCTCAAGTTTCTTCTCCCACTTCATCGACCATTAGGCCACACCTTTGGGTGCAACTGCCAGTAGATCAAGTATTTTATGCTAAGCTTTTCTATTTATTTCTGAATTGAGGTCTACTTAGAGTTGATTTTCAGTAGGAAAAGATTTAAGATGGTTTTAGTCCTTTGAAATCATTTTATTCCATAACCGCCCTATCAATCTTGACGGATCTCGTACTTGTTGGGTCTACAGAGCATCGGAGCAAGGCAAGTGGGGTGTGCGTATCTTCTCAAACTCAAGTTTGCTGATCAACTGAACAATGGAGGTACTTGGAAAATCTATGGTAGCAGTGCCTACAAATGTTATATATCTGTCAACTATTCTTGGCCAAGATGGCCCAAACCCTGTTCACAAATGCGATTGGAAATGTGCAAATGAACATGTTTGTGGGAACATGTACCGCTGCCGTCTAACTTGGCTGACACACATTTGTGACAAAAACTGTAACCAGCGAATAGTGTATGATAATCATAACTCTCTTTGCAGAGTTAGCAAGCAGATTTTCCCTTTAACATCAGCTGAAGTGCAGGCTGTGAAAGGTGTACGGAGGAAGTTTGATGCTGAAAGTTCCCCTTCTGATAGCTGCGCCTTTAAGCGCAGAAGGGATGCACATTTCCATCCATCACCATTTGAGAGATCTTTCACTGCTGTCAGTCCCATTTGCAGTCAAGTTGGAGATGGAATGGACATGAGCTAGATATAATAAATTTCCTTCCTTTCGTCTGTTTTAAAATTTCCTGTCTTTCGGAACAGGAATAAGAACAATTTTATAATTTACATGGCAGACCTGGTTGTCTTGCCGTAGGAGGCACTTATATTGGACAATCCTATGGACTGTAGCTCTATGGTAACTATTTAGGAGTAACAATATTATGTCTACAAACGTTGATGTGCGCTCAAGTTGATGCCACATGAGGCTTTAACTATATGCAGTGCAGCTATTTGTATAACCTTAACTATATATGGTTTTACTGTCTATTCACATATTATTCTTTTTCGGGTTGTCAAATGCCTGTATTGGGTTGCTGGACTTCTTTAGTCGCCTACTAATTACTGTGATTAACTTTGGGAGGTTTATTGGAATCCAGTCAGTGGAAATTTAGTACTTTGCTTGCTTTCCTACAGGACTTGCCCCATCAGATGAAGAACACTCTTTTCAGTGAGCTCATTAAAGCTCACCTGCTTTTATAGCTTTAACTTCCTACTTGTTTGGCAGGTTTTGGAGGAGAGCTCTATTTTCTTTCATACCTGTTGCATTAGTCTCTTCTTAATCCACTTTTTAAATTTGTTCATACATGGCATCCTAAAAATGGTTTTACTTTTGCAGGAACTCAAGCATTTACTGTGAGTTGAGATATAGCTTGTTATGTTGTTGAGTTATTATTTGTCTGAATTCATTAGCAGAATCATGAGTTTCTTACTGAGTTTGTTCTTTTCTTATTCAGCAGATTTGTGCTCTTCCACGAGGTCTGAAGTCTGAACCAATAGAACCAGTTACAAACCTTGAACTCTTGAACATGGGTAGGCTGTGAATGATCTAACAAAATCGTTTGGTTTTTGCTAACCACGTTAAAGTGTAACTCTATCCTGCTTAGCATTGTCAGTAATATCATGTCTGATATTGTTAAAGCAAGGTCCTATTTGGTTGAAAGGGCTTGGAGTCAGAAGTCTGGTGTTTACTCCTGCCTATCTGTATCTGCTTTTTCTGATGGTGTTACCTGAAGAAGAATCTTTAGCCAGCCAAATCAAGGGGTGTCTGCTAATCACAATAAAATTACTAGCCTGCTGTTCAATTTGCTCCTCTATTATTGCGAAAGAACGATCATGTTTGGTTGAAAGTGCTTGAAGTCAGAGGTGTCAGGCATTGATCCACTAATAATTAACTTTCTGCCTTCTGATAATTACTGTCATTTGTGCCTTACAGCCCATATCGTTTTCATGTCATTCAGAAAGGCTACACTTGCTGTATGTTCCCTATTTCTTTGTGCTTTGAATTCTAAATTGGCGCTTCCAGTCGGTGTAGTATTTGCTTATATGCTGCATTGTTGGCTTCTTGCTACTTTTCAGGAAGGCAAATCTACAAGGTGAATGGCAGTGACCAGAAAAAGTCAGGTCTCTAGCGGCAGCGTAGCCCGTTTTAAGCAATGTCAATGGGATCGGCTGTGGTGAATTTTAGGAGTCATCATACGAGTCAAATATGATTTCCACTGAAATGTCTTCTAGGAGAACGATCAACATTCGAATCCGACATTGATCACTCGGGTAATGCATCTTCGTCAATTGTGTATGGCCATGAAGATCTGTTGCAACAAAGCTCCCTTGAGAGCTTCCTCTTCCACTTGGTCAGTGGCTAAGGAGGCATGCCTCACCACAATCTGGTGGAGTGTATGGATTGAAAGAAACAACAGAATTTCTCAAGGCAAAAATAGGAACATACTTGGCCTTAAACATAGATGCATTTCTTTGTTAGCTTGTTGGTGCGAACTCAGCATTGTACATGATGGGTGTTTGCAGTCTGTAATTTCCTATATAGCACTGGCAGGGTGTGATTTACCATTTATAAAACATTTCTCATTACTTATAAAAAAATGCTTCTTTGTCAATATCACAGCTAGTGTCATCTGATTGGCTGGTGATCTGAGGCTGTTCTCATGTTTATGTACGTTGCTCCTTGGGTTATTCTTTCATATTTTGGTTCTAATCTGACTGTTGTAGTATTT
The DNA here is from genome assembly GCA_002018475.1 of Nicotiana obtusifolia. NCBI lineage: Eukaryota > Viridiplantae > Streptophyta > Magnoliopsida > Solanales > Solanaceae > Nicotiana > Nicotiana obtusifolia. The sequence continues at coordinate 43,459 of MCJB01041808.1, forward strand.
GCTGGCTTTTCATAGTGATGGAAACAAAATGCTTGAAGGAAGAATAAAGGATGAAATAATTGCTAGTTATGTCCCTCATATTAATTAATTGTTTTGGCAACTTTTTCTTCGATTGATTTTCAAGGTTAAGCAGGAAAAGATGTTTGTTAAGTTTGCTGGTTTTGATCATTTGTTCCCATTTGTCAGAGCCACCAAAGACCACAGTAAATTACTCTCTTTCAGTAATTTTTGCAGTATGCTATTTTTATTTTTAATCGTTAATACAGCGTATAAAATCCTTGAATAGATTATGAATTGACTTTGCTGCCAGTCCAAAACTACCTCCATTTTAAATTGGCTATTGGAGTTGGTTGAGTTGGTACGTACGATCTGCCGACATCCACTTACAGTGGCAACAAGAAGAGAGCCCATTTCCATTTAATTCAAAAGCATAAAAAGACCAAGGAAAGAAATCGTTCCTGCACAACCTAACCAATGACATGTTGCTTCGTCGCAAATTCACTTTCACTATGTTTAATAAATGACAGGGAGCCAACTGACTAAGAAAAATAATTAAATAAACGTCAGAATTTATCCAGATTCAACCCATATATCAAATCATGTCATTTACTATGATTACATAACAAACAAGGAAATGATACAAAATAATGTATTACAATCCGAATAGAAGAGAATGATCATATAAAGATCTTTTCTTGTGCCGAGGGTCTATCGGAAATAACGTTTTTATTTTCATAAGATATGGGTAAGGTTTATGTATACATTACCTTCTGCAAACACTATTTGTAAAATTTCACTGAATTTGTTGTTATTGTTGTTGATTATGTAAAGATTATGTCTTAATATAAAAATATGTAAAATGTATAATATAATTGAAAGAATATCGTATGTAAAAATGTATATTAATTCATCATGCCTCAATGATAATTTTTGTGCAAATGACACGTGTCATATCACATAGTACTTGTTGCTCCGACGCATGGATAGAGAGCAGATCCAACCGAAATGTGCAAGTCATTGGTTAGTATTGCAAAGGAATGTTAGTGTCTCAGCGACAGTTGGATCCTACAACGATTCCAATGTCTATTATGGTAAAGCTTAAGCTTGACACTTTGTTCCACACTTAGTAACGAAGACTGGTTATCTATATTATCTTGATTTCTTTTTTAATTTATGGGAATCTAGATACCCTTTTCATATGGTCTAACCTTTTTAGAAACTACAAACAAAACCGATTCTTTATCTGATGATTCTATATCGTTTTCACAGACATGCATCCTCGAAGTTGCTAAAGAAAAGAATTGCCTCTTATTGGGGCCATCCAGGATACAAAGAAATGCTAAATCCAGAGGTGTGATATTGCAGCTGATGAATTAGCAAAGCAACTTAACAGTTTGGATTTTGAATCAAATATGTAGAATCCCTTTCCACCTACAAATATGGTAGGGTGTTTCATTTTTGTATTCAAAAATCGCAACCTCTATTTTCCAGAAATATAGGACAAATCATAGACTAACGACCATAATAATATGCTTACCATAACTTCCTGGAAAAAGCTTTCAATTTCATTGCTTTTCTGCGCGTTCTTTTCTCGTTCTTTTGCCAGCACTTTCACCATTACTAACAATTGTCCTTATACAATATGGCCTGGTACACTATCTGGTTCTTCATCACCTAAACTTTCCACGACTGGCTTTCAATTGAATGCTGGCCAAAGCGTCAGAATTCCAAGTGTCCCGGGATGGTCAGGTCGAATTTGGGCAAGAACTGGCTGCACTTTTGATGCCTCTGGCGTTGGCTCTTGTCAAACAGGTGACTGTGGTGGAAAGCTCGAATGTGATGGCCTTGGTGCCACACCACCTGCCTCTCTCTTCGAGATAACTCTGGGTACAGGAGAGGCCAAAGATTTCTACGATGTTAGCATAGTTGATGGTTACAACCTGCCAATGGTTGCAGCCCCAGGAGTCCATGGAGGATGCAATATCACTGGGTGTGTATCCAATCTTAATATGGGTATGTTCTCCGTTTAGTTGTGTACTTAACATGATTAGAAGATTATTTTTATAACAATAATGTTCTGGCCACCTTGCAAGCACCTTGACTATCCCACCAAGTACCTGATACCTTCACCAGCACAAGCACCAAGAAATTGTGCCCACCACGACTTAGGCAGTTCATTGACTAACATCTTTGGGTGCGAATATACTTGGATGCATTTAACAGATAACACTAACAGATATCTATTCAAAAATCTAACAGGTTGTCCAAAAGAACTTCAAGTGGTGGGTGGAGATGGAGATGGAGAAGGAAATGTAGTAGCATGCAAGAGTGCATGTGAGGCCTTTGGTTTAGATCAGTATTGCTGTGCCGGTGAGTTTGCCAATCCAACAACTTGTCGTCCATCATTCTATTCCAGCATCTTCAAGAGAGCTTGTCCAAGGGCTTATAGCTATGCATATGATGATGGCACCAGCACTTTTACCTGCAAGGCTGACGACTACGCAATCATCTTCTGCCCCATGAACGAGTAATGTGTATAAACATATCTCATTATCCATACACTTTATCTTACGTTTTCCATTTTCCCCTAATCTACCACTATTGGATTGTGAAACAGGGTAAAGAGACCCAACGGTGGAGAAACAACTCCAGCTATTGAAGAAAGCAAAATGGAAAAGTTATCAGGGACAGTTTCTTCAAGCATTCTCCTTCCATTCCCGATGCTGATTGTGCTGTTAATTTTCAGCACATATCTCCAGACATAAGTCAGAACAGCACAGATCAAGACATGGTATGTCATAACAAGAGAACATAAAAGGAATGACATCTGGAGAAATAGTTGGGCATTCCTGAGGAAACTTAGAGCAAAACCATGCAAAAAGCAACCTGTTTAAAATAGGCAGTATCGTGTATTTAAACAATCTCTTTACTTGTTTTTTAAGTATCACATTACACTAACAAAATGTAGAAAATCGGATGAATTGTTGTTCTTTGTTAAATTGAATCAACACACATCTAAAATTCACCTGCAACGTGAGAAATGCAAAGGAAAATCAATCAAAATCCGAAATTAAAGTTCGTCGATGAGAGAACCTCTAAACGAAATATGGGGATATTTAGGGTTGAGATGGTGGATTTTCAACAGCGATGTGAAAATCTTGCAAATAAATATGATCTGGTCAGTACCAATATTCTCGTTTTTAAGACTACTTTTATAAGCTCTTAAAAAATTATGACTAGTATTCGTGTAGACAAAGAACAGAAAAAACAGGAAACAAAAAGAGGAAAAGAAAATAATGAGAATACATAAAGTATGAATGAAATATGTACAATCATATCTTATTTTTTGCTCTTGCTTTTCTTCGGTGCTTGAGGTTTCTTTTTAACTTTATTTGGTATCTTCACTCCCTTCTTGCCCTTCTTTTGTTCCGTAGCCTGCAGAGACAGCTTGGATCTCAATATATGACCTAAAAATTGAAGCAACTCTCAGCCGTAAACAAAAAGAACAAAGCATACCGATGCTTTTTTAGCTTTTGCTTTGACATTTCCATTGATCTGATGATCAACATTCTCATTCTGGTCACCTTGGGAAGCTGGTCTTCGCAAATTTTCAGCCTCCTCGTCCGAATCAAATGTGAAACCATCAAGAGTCCCTATCAAAGTCAGAAGGATCGATTCAAATTGGACTGTAAATGGCTTAGTTCCCAAAGTGAAACACTAGAAGACGTTTGACATCTACTTTCTATAAAAGCAGATATTTCAGATAGAACCTTGACCTTCAACCATGGTTTCAGCTTCGTAAACATTTGATTGTGGCTTCAGTTGTATGAAGTCACTCATGATGGCCTCCACCTGATCAGAGAGCACATAATCATCAACTAACAGCATAAATCTTACTTATTTCTAAAAATTTTAGGACACGCTTTGATAAAATGGAAAGTAAAATGAGAGACAAGTCATCAACCCCTGCCAGAATAGCAAATCTAAAGTTATTAATCATCTCTCCACTGTTTTCGCCATGGATAGAATAGCTCATTAATCAGTAAGCAAGCAAGAAACAAACCTTTGCTTCTGTCTGTCCAAAGCTTACCTACAAAAGAGCACAATTTTATTGGATATACATATGTGGAGGTGGGTGCATTTCTGCATGTGTGTGTATGGGGGGAGATAGGTAAAGACAGCAGAAAATTTGCTAGAGACAAGAGCGCCATACCACACAAAACGTCCTGGAAGGCAATATTGTCGTTTTATATATGGTTCCTGAGATATAAATTATCTGAAGCATTCAGAACAAAAATTCCAGAGTAATAAGATTACAAGAAAACTTTTGTGGAAATTGCTAGTACCCAGCCTAAAGCAGAAAATGTGTTTGTGTTTTCATGTGCTTTAAACATATGGACTAATGTGATATGATAGCATATTGATACAAATTAATAAATTTTGTCAAGCTAGAGCAATAATGATGTTGATTGTTTGAAACATATTAAAAAGCAACCACGAAAGCGACTTGCAAGAAATTGGTAAACAAAGGTTTCAGAAACATGTTTATACCTTTCAAATCGAAAAGCATTTCATGTTTTCCTGATGGACCATCTGAAATAACTATCCTCCCAACAGCACCCATATCACCACTCAGATCTATGGAATCACCTTCACACTCCACAAGTGCCTATGTCAAGAAGGAATCTAAGGTGTGATGCAAAGCTTCACAGGATTAACGGAAAGGATTGGGGAAAGAAGAAACAAAAGCAAAAACAAGTACAATATTTACAATCCATTAATTGTACCAACATCCAACTTGTTAAAAATTCCATAGAAGTGGCAACCTGCTAATGCCTAAGCACAAATTTTTTATTTATTCTTGATAATGGTGTTGCTAGCTAGTGGACGCCTCCATTAATCCACCGGATCCCTGTTATCTCTCACCAGCACAAATAAGGCAACTTTTCCCACCAAAAGATTAGGCAAATGAGAAGAATTCAATTAGTGTCACCTAAATGACTTTGTTTTGGACTTAGTACAGTGAACTTTTTAGATGCCAAACTCAAATAAGCCACCACATCCTTTTCCTCTGACATTTAGACAAACTTCTCAGCTCAGGAGAAAACTAAAATGAGATGTGACCTCAGGGTCTTGACTAGTGGTAACCGCAGCACATGATGTGTGGGTTAAGTGCACGTCACAAGTTCGAACCCTACCACAAACAAACGTCTTTTAAGTCGAGAAGGGTAGAGGAGCAGGGCCATGATCCATCGTGTTTTTATCAGTGCGCCAGGGCGCAACTCGGGGATTTCTTCGTTATAAAGGATAAAAAAACTGAACTTATTAGCAGATTTGAGAAGGAAATTTGCTGAAAGGAAAAGAATAAAGAGAAAAACAGACAAACCATAGTAATAACCTCCACACCAACATAGTCACCACACCCTGCTTACTTTACCTTTGTCCTTTGTACTTTCTCGGGAAGCACCAAAGGCAGCCTTGAAGATGACAACTACACAATGATCACAAAAGTGAATGGGTGAGCAGTCAACATAACCAAAGATCCATCAAGGATTACCAAAGTTTCTCACATTTGGTACACTTTGTTTCTCTGGAATATTTTCCTCCACAGCATCCATGTCTTCCTTCTCTATACCATTTCAAACAACATATTACAAAGAAAAACAAATAAAATGTCAGGAGAACCAACAACTCTTACAAGATAAAGAGAGCAAAACCCTAATGTAAGCTTAAATAGACACTTGCTCCAAATGTTTTGAGATCCATTCATCTCTTATATACTAAGTGATGGTTAGAATGTTCAGAAGCCAGAAACAGCGGGCTTACCTTCCTTTAGCTGACTCTCTAATTTTTTCTTCTTTTCCGGATCCTCTTTCTTCAGCCTTTTCTTTGGAGATTTTGATGTAGAAGGTACATCATTTTCTTCTTCTTTTATAGGCTTAGCATCGTGTATAAGCAACTCTTTATCAAGGACTTCCTTCACTTTTATGGAACTGCCATCATGAGAAGATTCAGAATCCGATGACAACGTCAAGACTGAATGACTAGGTTCCTGCATGAATCAAAATTATGCTTGAGATAGAATAAAGATCACTGCCGTTAACAGTATTTGCATTAAAGTTATCAATAAAATGTATGGGAGAAGACTGTGAGGATCAAGCCAAATGTCGCTAAACTTCGGGCAACTGATCAAAAGGTGGAAAAGAGATGCCTATACCATATTGTGATAATTTTCATAAGGATGGCCAAAACAAATCACCACTTGCAGCAATTGCCAAAACTAATGACAAGTACTCGCACTACCTTTTACTGATACCTAGAAAAAGAAAAGTGTTCATGTGACTCCAAAAGATTACATAGGGAAAGGATAGAGATATGTCAAAAGGTTTTTTTGTTAATAATAGTTTTTCTTATAGGAGAGATATGTCAAAAGGTTTTAATCTGCACAAGTTAGTCCCAGAACAAATTCCGGATAGAGTAGTTATTTCAAAATATAACAATCTGCCTAGTTAAAATTGCATCATTCTAGCATACTAAGAGGTTTGAACTACTAGGCTGTTCCTGAAGCCTAGAACAGTATTTCCACCCAAACTTAACTGCTAGCTAGTGGACATCTTTTGCTTCATAAGGAGAGAATACTATCAAGAAATATATTATGCTAAAATAGATATGCATTTTCAGGCTACATCGCTGTCATTTGCCAGAGTGAACGCTTACAAGAACACTTTTAGGAGAATAATTGCTCTATCAAAAAACTATAATAGTACTGATAGATCTAGGCTCTTTTAGCCATTTACTCTTCATTTACCAGAAAATGACTAAATATTTGACTGACAGGCCGTTGAAGTCCCTATTCTCTTGTGTCTGATGTATTGATGTCTATCAATGAAGCAATTATTGATTGCCTCCAAAGTATGACTGGTGTAAAGCCAGCAAGAGCTAGGGGCATAAACAAACATAAAAGCAAAGATCAAGGGTCTCATTTAAGCTGCATAAGCAAACACATAGCATCAAGGGGAATCGCACAAGTCGAACAATGTAGTGGCTGCTTTAGCATTCTTTAAGTATTACACTCACTGTCCATATATTCTCTGTCAACTATAAAAGTTAAACTTACCACAACTGATGTTAATTCAGTAAATTAAAGAATAAAGACAGTTGATAGGAAGCTGCTTACTTTATCTGTAAAAGCCTTCTCTAGCGCTCTTCTCTTTGTAAATACCTTGTCCGTGCTTTTTCCTGTACCATTGGGAAAGAGAAGATCTTTACTGGTCCTATCATCTTAAATTTCTCACTTTCAAGCTGATGCAGTTGAATCACTTGGTAGAATGGATTAGCTAAATACCTTCTTTTTCACTCTGATTTTCCTTCTTTCTCTTCCTAGTGGGTGTGCGGTCTACTTTTGCATTATTAATTGGAGAATTTACTTCAGACATCTTGTTGAGTTGACATTCCTGCCCATCCTGACTGCTTTTGGCCTCTGAAAGTGATGCTTTATCCTTCTGAAACAGTTTACTAAGATTGATGCTATCCTCATCATCACTTGGACAGCTGTTATCTAAGGGAGATTCAGATCCGGACGATAAGGTTATCTGAGCAGGCGCCTGCTTGAATTTAACAGTAGATTTCTTTGTTATTGCTAGGAAAATGGAACAACAACAACATACCCAAGATTATCCCACACCGTGGAACAACAGCAAACAACTAATAACTAAAAAATGCACATGCTTTCAACTAACGTACATGGAGAACGAATAAACTTTAAAATAACAATCTTATACTTCAATAATGATCCTATATTATCAACCTTGACAATAATTAACACCAACCAAAAGCTGGATCGGATGCAATGGCAGAGCCAGGACTTTAGGAAAAGATACTAGAACGTCACACTTAAAATTTGAACTTATGACCTAAAGTAGTTTTTAAACCCCTTCACCACTACACTTGAATAACTTATGTCAAGGGAACTCAACAGTTAATATGTTACCCAAGAATAACTCGTTTTTGCCCTATTTATGCAGTAAAAATTTTCGATGAACGGGATTCAATTGAACCCCCTCGGCTCTACATAGCTCTGCCCCTGAGGGATGCAACTAAGTAATAGTGAGTGAATCACTACTGAGTCTGCACCTAATTCCTTCAGCTTGACCAGTATAGCTAGTCCAGAAAGTTTTTTTCAATAAATATTTACACTAAATTTAGCACCGATTACCACAAAGGTATAATGGGTGCACTATTTACTACACCTATGAACTGAATCCGGTTCTGTCTAGAAGCAATATGGAACATTAATCCGAAGTGATAACAACGATACATTAGCCATCAAAAGCGTTTTAAACTCAGTCATACGACAAGGAAATGTTCAATTAATTAAGCAGTGAGTCATTGCATAAAATCGATTCCGAGCACCCCACAGCGCGCAAAAATGTATGAATTGCAAGGTAAACAAAACATATATACCTGAAAAGAGCGGAGCCAATCTGGAGATTCTTCTCTTGAGTCGCTCATTTTTTGAGGTTTTGACAATAATTTCAGTGGATGCTAAAGCCAAGGGCGGGCAAGGCAGGCCAAACCCTTGCCTTAGGCCCCAAAAATATATAATTTATAATTATACATTAGTATAAAAAATTTCAAATTTTATATTTTTAAAAATTTGGTAGAGATAGGTTTGAATGAGTTACTCCCTCCGGTGGGTTTTTTTTTTTTTTTCTGTTGTTGTTTTTATATATATTAAGAAATTCATCTTTTAACATTAATTAGTGTTACACTAACCATTTTAAATATTTGAGTTATTTAGATTATATGTGAATAACCTTAAAATTTAAACTTTCTCGATAAATATAGATAAACATTGGATATTAATTAACAGCTTGTTTGGATGGTTGTTACTTATTGTATCGTATCATATTGTTACTTTAAATATGATGTTTGTTTTGATTGTTACTTAAATTTTATTGTATCGTATCGTTAAATCCGTCGTTACGTAACGACGAAATGTGCCACTTTATGTAACGACTGATTTGGTGTGATCGCGTCGTTACCTTGTCTTTTTCTCTCCATCCACCCCTTCATTATTATTAAATAATTTTGTTTTATCATTTACCCTACCTTTTTTATATACTGTATCATAATTTTTTTTTATAATATTGCAAGTTTATTCTGTATATTGCGACGGCAAACGACACAATCTATCCAAACATTGTATTCATCAAACGATACAGTACAATACAATACAATACAATACAATGCAATACGATACGATACGATATATTATGAAACGATATGTAACAACCATCCAGATAAGTCGTAAGAAACACTACGTGAAAAAGATTAACCATTTCTCAAATCTCCTAATTATAATTCTATTTTTCTTTTTTGGTACCATTCTCGCCGGTGTCATTGGATCCTAAAAATAGTCATGGAGCAAAGTAATAACTCATATTTATGGCAAAACAATCAAAAGTTGAGACTATAAAGGACTCTTTAGATACGACTTGACTCTTTTACTACTACTTGAACTCTTATTTGGCGTGTCGATATCTTTCAAAAAATATTTCTATTCTACTTCAGTTTCTAAAACTTTATTTTTAAATAATAATTATTTTTATAATAATGTAAGTGAAAATATTATCCTTAATTCAAAATTCATTTAGTCGGCTATCTAAAAATTTAAAAAATTCTTTAGCCAATGATTTTTTTTCCAGTATGACTCCATTTTGATATTTGATATTAACCATATTAAATATCTGAGTTATTTGAAATATATATATAGATAACCTTAAAATTTAAACATTATAGCTAATTATAGATAATCGTTAGATATTAATTAAGAACCACTACACGAGAAAAGACTAACATTTTCTCAATTCTTATAGCGATAATTTTATTTTTGCACCATTCTCATTGGTAAGGGTGTCAATGGATACTTAAAAAACCAACTAAACCGACCGAACCGTACCGTAACGAACCGACTTTTAGGTTTCTTTTAATAAAACTGTAGCCTTTTATATAAATCTATAATTGTACCGATAATTAGGGTAGGTTTTTTATTTTGTGAAAATAAACCGAAAAAATACTGAACTGTACCGAATAAATTTACATGTAGAAAATATACTTATATATTAAGTTAAAAAATAATAAAGCATTAATATTTTTTTTGGGAGGGGAGGGAGGCATTGGAATTATAAAAATGGTTAAAAGCCAATAAGTAATTAAACTCAAAATCTTAATTCCCCAAACTATTATGCTACTCCTATTGAAACTAAATTGTTTCCAGCATACTCGCTAGCAAGATACAAGGTATTCTTCGATTATGAGTAGCAAATTGCAATGTATTGAATATATTTCCTTTCGTATGATTTAAATTTATCTTTTTGAATATTTAATCTTCCATATACTTTATTCTTAAATCCTAGCTTGGTTAATATCTTTTCAATCGTGTGATTTATATTTTCTTTGTCTTTGCTTAGTTTCTTTTATGCTGCTGTAAAATAGTTGATGGATCTAATATTCTGGCCATTCTTTCATGTTTCTTAATTCATCACCCTTTAAATAGTAAAAATGTCTAGAGAGTTTTGCGAAGTCCTATAAAAGTACGTATGTGTCACGACCCAATTCCTCCTATAGGCCGTGATAGCGCCCAACGTCGCCGCTAGGCCAACCAACAGTGAACTAACTACATGATTACTCTTTTTAATAAGTTTTCAAGTAATCAAATTACATTGATTAAGAGGTTAATAAGCAGCAGATTTAAATAAGTCGAAAGTAGCTGAGTGCGATCATAATAATGGTAATAATCCAAACCATAAAGTCTACTAGTATGTGTGCCAAGACCTGGTGTCACAAGTGTATGAGCACTAGTAGAATATATAAAAAATTCTAACTAATGTCTGAAATAAAATAGACAGAAAATGAAAATAAAAGAGAGACTCTAGGTGCTGCAGAACGGCTCAAGAAACAGCTCACCACTAGGCCTCGGGTAACGGGGATGCACACCGGTGTGGTCACTAGGTGCACCTGCCTCAGATCCTACACGATTAGTGCAAAAGTGTAGCGTGAGTAATGACGAGGGATCAACATCGACACTTACTATGGGCTAACAATAAAATACAGAAACTCTAAATAGGCATGAGTTATGTAAATAACAATAATAACTCAATAACAAGCATAAAATAAATAATCTTTTCACAGATAATTAATCCCAAATTAATTTCTATCTTATAAAATTTTAACCTCTCAAGCCATGAAATGATATCAAATAGATAATTAAACTCCAAGTATTATCACGCACGATTATGCCGAGGTCGTACGGCCCAATCCAGAATAACGTGTACATTGCTGAGGGTCGTGCGGCACGAACCATAGATGCATCTATCTACTGCAGAGGCGTTCTGTCACGACCCAAAATCCACTATAGGTCATGATGGCACCTAACACCGCCGCCAGACAATCCAACAATGATTTATCAATTTAATTACTCATTTTAGTATTTTGAAATCATAATTTTCCTTAATTAAACAGTATAAAATAGATACAGAGTACATACAAATATTTACACGAACCACACTAATGAATAACCTGAAGGAACCCCCAAAATCCGGTGTCACAAGTGCATGAGCAGTTTCTAAGAAATGTAGTAATAATACAACATCTGTCCCAGATGCGTGGCCTGGAATGGAACTCACATAAAGTCTCTTCAACAGGTGCACCTAAGCGCCAAGGTGATCATCAATGAACCTGTCAGGTCCTGCACATTTAGTACAGAAGTGCAGCATGAGTATGTAAATGAACGCGTACCCAGTAAGTATCTAGCCTAACCCCAGAGAAGTAGCGACTAGGGGTCGACATCGACACTTACTAAAGGTCCAATATAACAATGTAATAAAACATAAACAGATATGAGGCATACGGCAATGATGGGGTAAATCTGTAAGTTACATAATCTTCCAATTTCTTATTTCAAGCATGAATTTCTAAATATTGTATTCTACCTTAACGGCTCATATGATTGTCAAGTGTCATTATTAAATTAATCAGGAATACTATATAAAATGCGGGGCATCAGTGGAGAGATTAGCTCGTGAATATTTGGACTACTAGCAATATAACGCACGATTCCGCCGAGGTCGTTCGGCCCGATCCAGAATAATGTGTACACTACCGAGGGTCGAGCGGCACGAATCATATATGCATCTATATACTGCCAAGGCGTTCGGCCAGCTCCACAAGAAAAGAAGAAAGTTACCGAATTACGAGATACGTGTTTACAATACCATACATGAGCACATAATGGATATAATTATTATCGTTTTCTCAAATAACTCGTCAACAACTCAAAGTGCTAAGGCTTGGCCTAATATACATATATTTATTTCTTAATCAATTTCATTTATGATGTCAATTAATTAAGCCAGCAAAATGAGTTCAAATAATTTAAATATTACATGATAAGATTCTAAGTCTACCCGGATATAAACATGCTTTAGCTACGTATGGACTTTAGTCACCTCGTGCGTACGTAGCACCCACAACTAGTAGCACATAATGATAATATCACCTAGAGGTAAGTTTCTCCTCACAAGGTTAGACAAGAGACTTACCTCGCTCCGAAGTTCCATAACCGGATCCAAAGCCTTTCTAACACCTCAAACCAATGTCCGTCGATCCAAAACTATTCAACAAATGTGCAAATCAAAATCAAAATATACTCTAATACCCATACTTAATCATTTCAAACAATTCCCAACTCCGCTCAAAAAGTCAATAAAATCAACCCTCGAGCCCACGCTCCCGGATTTTGAAAATTTAGAAGATAAACTATATCCATAACACCACGAACTCAAATATATAATTTATTTCTAATTTCATGCCCAATTTCGTGGTCAAAATCTAAAAATATCAAATTCTAGGTTTTCTACCAAAATTCTAAATTTCTACTAATTTTCATGTTTAAATCCATATATAAACCATGTGTTTAACTTGTAATAGATGAAAATCACTTACCTTGTGATGCTTGATGAAAATCTTCCCTCGAAGCTCTCCAAAATTGCCCCAACCAAGTAAAAATGAGAGAAAATGGGCCAAATCCCGCTTCTTAAAAGAACCCCTATGCCCAAACGACCTCTCGAATCTGCGGAAAAGCAGCCGCTTCTGCAGAAACTTCTTGCTCCTGCGGAAGCCCACTGTTAGCAGTCCATCGCACCTGCGGAAATTCTTTGGCTCCTGCGCAACCGCAGGTGCGACATAGCCTTGCGCATCTGCACAAATTCCCGCACCTGCAGCCCAGACCTCGCCTCTGCAAGCCTCACCTTGTTTCTGCAAGGTCGCTTCTGCGACCTAACTTCCACAGAAGCGATCACACCAGCTGCTGCGCAGCTTCAGCATCTCATAAATTCAAAATAAATCTGTTAACTGTCCGGAACCCACCCGAGGCCCTCAGGACCTTAACTAAATATACCAACACGTCCCAAAATGCAATACGAACTTAGTTGAAGCCTTAAACTACGTCAAACAATATGAAAATCATGAATTGCGCCTCGAATCAAACTTATAAATTTTCAGATTTTCAAATTCTATAACCTGTGCCGAAACGTATCAAATCAATCCGGAATGGCTTCTAACTTCACATACGAGTCACAAATGACATAACAAAGCTATTCCAAAGCTCGAAACCCCAAACGGACATCAATAATATCAAAATCCACTTCAAACCAAACTTATGAAATTCTTAAACCTTTAAAAATGCCAACCTTCCATAATAAGCGTCGAAATGCTCCCCGATGATCCGATACTCAACCCGAATATACGCCCAAGTCCGAAATCATCGTGCGAGCCTATTAGAACCTTCAAATACCGATTTTGAGCTCGTTTACTCAAAGTCACACCTTAGTCAATTCTTCCTACTTAAAGCTTTCGAAATTAGAATTTTCTTTCCAAATCAATCCCGAACTTCACCAAATTCGATTCCGACCACACGTTCAAGTCATAAATACCTGAAGTGAAGCTACTCAAGGCCTCAAACCGCTGAACGAAGTGCTAGAGCTTAAAACGATCGATCGGGTCTTTACACGTTCGACCCGCTCCACAAGAAGAGAGAGTACTTTATGAATAACTGATTTAAAAACTAATACGAGGCTAATGCACAAAGAAGCACAATTTCTAATATCGGTGAAGTAACCCGCCAAACTCAAGTAAGAGTAACTCGGTCTTTACAATTTTTTTAACAAGTTCCAACTTGATTTAAACACTTTAATTAACAACTAGGGTGCAAACATTACAAGTATCTCATGATTCGGGTCCAAAACTACCCGAATATAAACATTATTAGTAGCTACTCTCGTTACCTCGTACGTACGTAGCCCCCACAATTAGAAGCAAATAGCAATTTAAATCACCTATGAGGTAAATTCCCTCTTACAAAGTTAGGCATAAGACTTACCATATCTCAAAGCTCGCTTTCCGGCCTCAAATTCACCCTAAAGCCTCAACTCGGTGCCGAACAATCCGAAACTAGTCAAATATTATATAAATTAATCAATACACGCTCAAAAGTGAATGATTTAGCTATCAGAGTAGTTACCTAACCCAAATTGGAAGATTCTTAAAATTCACCCCCGGTCCCACGTGCCCGGATTCCATAAATTTTTGAAGAAAGTTGTTGCTCATAACCTCTCAAACTCAAATATATAACTTTCACTCAATCCCATAACTATTTTTGTGGGTAAATCCCATTTTTATCAACACATAGGGTTATTCATCTAAACCCATAATTTTCACAAATTTAACATGTTAAAATCTACCCATAATCTATGTATTTAACTCACATTGGATAGAAATTACTTACCTCCAAATTGCTAGGTGAAAACCCCTCTCAAGAAGCTCCAAAATCGCCCAAGAAGTGAGAGAAATGGGTTAAAAATGGCTTAAGTCCCATATTAATGGAACCTTTCTGCCTCCAGGACTTTCGCATCTATGATCACTGGGCCATATCTGCGGCACTGTTTCTGCGGACCAAGGTCCGCTTCTGCAGAAATGCCTTAGGCTGGCTGGCTTCGCTTCTGCGGACGAGATCCCGCTTCTACGGAAATGCCCTAGTCTGGCTGGCTTCGCTTCTGCGGACGAGATCCCGCTTCTGCGGAGGGTGTAGCGCACATGCGTACTCCTCGCACCTGCGGACTTCTCCTGGCAGAAGCAAGGCTGCTTCTGCGCGTGCATTTTCGCTTCTGTAGACCATTGGCCAAATGCCCAAAACCTCTTCTGCAACCAAGAGCTCGCACCTGCGGGTTCGCACCTGCAGCCACAAGCTCGCAGGTGTGGGCACACTAGAATAGGTGCACCAGCAGCCCCTTTGAGCACTAATTCGATTCGTGCATCGTCCGGAGCACCCGAGGCCCCCAAGGCCTCGTCCAAACATGCCAACAAGTTTATAAACATAAAACGGACTCGCTCGTATCCTCCAAACGCGGAAAATAATATTAAAACTAAGAATCGCAACCCAAAACCAATATGATCAACTTATGAACTTCACATTCTTCCAACTTATTCCGAACGCGTCGATTCATACTTAAACTACTCGGAATGACACCAAATTCTGCGTGTAAGTCTTAAATCACCATACGGAACTATTCCCAAGTTCGGAATCCAAAAACGAATCTTGATAATACAAAGATACTACTCCAAACCAAATTTAAAGAACTCTAAAACCTTCAATGCAACCAACTTCCAATATTAAAGGCCGAAACGCTCCGGGGTCATCCAAAACCCGATCAGAACACACACCCAAGTCCAAAATCATCATATGAACCTATTGGAATCGTCAAATCCCGATTCCTGGTCGTTTACTAAAAATATTGACTCAAGTCAAACTTAGCCCTTTTTAGTCAACATTAAGGAACCAAGTGTTCCGATTTCAACCCGAACCCTTTCAAATCCCGAACTAACCATCCCTGCAGGTCATAAAATAGTAAAAAGCACGTACATAGAGTCTTACTTGGGGGAACAAGGATCTAGAAGGCAAAACGACTGGTCGGGTCGTTACAGTATGTTATTGCATTCCACTTCTACGTTGACTTTTACCTGACATTTAAAAAAATACCGAAACTTAACCGAACCATACCGATACCGAAGAGAAACCAACATGATTGGGATGGTTTCGGAAAGTCAAATTTTAGTTATACATAATAAAATAAATAAAAAATTGTGTACAAATTTTATAAAATAACTAGCCGAACCGAACCATCGACACCCTACTCATTGGTGTCATTGGAATCTAACAATAGCCACAAAACGAAATAATAACTCGTATTTATGGCAAAGCAAAAAGGATGACACAATATGAATGATTCTTTGGTTACGACGTCACTCTTTTACTATGACTTGAACTTTTAATTGGTATGTTGTTATCTTTCAAAAAATATTTCTATTTTGAAATTCCAATTTCTAAAACTTTATATATTTTAATAATGATTATCTTTATAATGATGCAAGTGAAAATATTATCCTTAATTTAAAATCTACTTTAACTGGCTATCTAAAAATTTAAATGATTCTTTAGCCGGTGAAAATATTTCAGTGTGACTCCATTTTGAGTTTATCAATATCTCTAGCCACATAATTTGAATTTTGAATACCCTAGATATACATATTTTTTGTTCTTTGAATCATTATTAAATGTTAAATTAATTGATTGTTATTATATAACATTGTACATCTTGTTTTAAAATTGCCAAGTAGTTTTCTCTCGACACCATACTTGGATTAACCTCAATGCAAGCTACTCCAATTGCATTTAAATTCAAATTCAAATTCAAATACATATCAGGTTGTTAGTAATAGTGATTTTTTAAAAACGACACACAATGTAAATAAAAAAAAATATTTTAAGATATCCTTATCTTATAATCTATGTATTTGAATTGAAAAAAATATTTAAAATTGATGAGATCGACTTTCAAACTTTTTATAATCAACAAAGATGAAACAAAAGAATAAATTCGTTGCATCTCTTATTTCTGGTTTTAAGATTTTTCATACATTTTTTTTTATTTTCTTTATCTTATTTTATATGTCTTTCTTTCTTTTGTTACAAAAAAAATTATTTATTTTGCTATAAAAAGGATGAGTTTTAATAGAAATTGTCTATATAATAACTTTATTTATATTTTTGGTCTTTGGTTGAAATTCTTTCATATTTTTCTTCTGTCTTTATCTAATCAACCTAAATAGGTTCTCACCTAACCACTTAAATTAAAAAATTGAAGGATGTGTAATTTATATATAATCCATATATAATATTTGTATAATCGTGTGTTGTCGGTATATCATCTATGTATATTAGCTATAAAAATAAATAATAATAATTTTGGTCAGATATTTATGTAAATATTCCATAAGATTTCGGTTTCTTGATTTTATCCCTGATATGACAAATATTATAATAATTTTTAAAACTCTATACTAAAATTCAAAAAATTATTTTTTTTAATTTTAAAAATTACATTATATTTTAAAAAATCCCATTTTCAAAATAATTTGTTTACATTTAAAAAAATATTTCACGCCATACCAATTCTTTTTTAAAAATATACATTTTGTTATACTTGAAAATAGCTATAGAAACGATTAATTAGAAACCAATATCCATCTTGTTGAATTCGAGAAAAAAACTTTTTACATAATCTAATGATTCAAAACTAATATTCTTCAACGAAAAAAATATTATACCCTTACAATGTTGGCTTGACTGCAACTAGTAAAGACATTTCAGCTTATATCCTTCAATTCTCTGAAGGTGCTAAACTGAAATTAATGATAGCAATTGTATAGCAAAAGTTTTGTTATCTTGATGTCCTTTTCTATAAATTGACTCTTCAAACAAACATTCTTCAAAAAGAATTCAAAATAACTTTTTTTTAAATATTAACTAATATTAATTAGCAATGAAATTGGCTATATTGACATTTACTATCTCTTCACAATTTTTCATTTTATTTTATATTTGACATAATTTCATTTTGGGAATTGGGATGTGATGATTAGCAACTCCCAGGGATGTGATGATTAGCAACTCCCAGAACCGAAGCAACCAGAAAACTCATTGAAAACTTTGTGAGCATCAAAGACTATTTCAAATTTCAGCTAGAAATCTCAATTTGTCATGTAATTTCAATTTTAAAACGTCAGCGAACCGTAAAATAGAGCTAAAAAATTTCAACATTTCATCTCCAGTTTTTTATTTTACAAAAACAATTAACATGAATTATAGTAATGATCATCATGTTTTATAACAAGTAGTATGTGGAGCACTAGAGAAGTGAAATGCCAATCTGAGATGGATGAAATTGAATTGGAAAATAAATATAACACATACTCCAACACTATTTACTTCAAGGTAATTTTTTAAAAAAATAACTAATTCACTCTTGTAATCTGAAAAAATCAAATATTTTGGACCACAAAAAAGGGCCAAAAAGTCAGATAAAGTGGACGGAGGCAGTAATATGATAAATCTTTTCTCTCATTAAATTAAACAATATATTTACCTTTTTATTAATTATACTTTTTTTTTCATGTTTCTCACGATTTTACTTTTTAATTTTAACTTAGATTCTCTAAATTAGCTATTCCTTTTGGCACATTCATACATCAAAAAGCAAGTTCTTTTGTGTCTCTTTTGTTAACTAAGAAATTTTCTAGGCAAGTGTCCCATTTAAAAAAAAAAAAAACTCGATGAGTAATGCGCTCACTTCTTTATCATTTTCACTTAATACCATATTTTTGTATAGAGGAGAAATAATATCATGACAAGCGCTTATCTGACACATCATGCGTATGCGTTGCGCTCTCACATTAGGCCTTTTTAGAGTCTTATTATTCGATGAATTTAATAAAAAATTTCAGGGGCCTTTTAATATATTTTAATTTTAGCCACCAATTTCATTGAGACCATTATCGTACGAACATGTTATTCAACCGACTTCATTCGCATTTGTTAACTGAATGGCACATTCGCTATCTTTAGTGTTCTTTTTATTGTTATCTTATCTTAATTGGAACTTATAAGTGGGGATTTTGACTATTTATTAGCACCTTTTTGCTTTTGTTTTAGTCTAAAAGTATTGATTTATGTTCCCGAAACTAATAAAAGTGTGCAAATTGCAGGGAATGTTGGAAGTTTGGTCTCCAATGATGAAATCCGACTCAAAAAGGAGTATTCCGAATCACGAAGCAAGAAGAGGCGTAGAACTTAAGAAGTGCGGTCCGTAGAAGGATTTCTGCGGCCACAAAAGAAAGTGCGGACCGCAGAATTCCATTTGCGGTCGCAGAGCAAGTGAATGAGCCCAACAGAGTTCTAGCTAATGTGCGCGCACATGAATTGTGCGGCCGCAGAACAAAGTTCGCACTGACAAATGTTTCAAAGTTTAGAGAGTGTGCAATTGACCAAGACCTGAGCCTTGCCTGAAATGTGGACCACACAAGAAATGTGCGGCCGCAAAAAATGCTTTGCAACCGCAAACCAGAATTGTGCAGCTCCAGAATTCAAGTCCTACTGGCTGAAGAAATCTACAGTTCGCACGTGGAATTGTGCGGCCGCAAAACCTCCCAAGGGGTATTTTTGTCAGCAAATTTTGGACCACTATAAATAGACGAGTTTCACATTTTTAGATTAAGTTTTGAGGTTTGAGCTGTTGTAACCGTTATATTTTGCCATTTTAAGAAGTTTGTGATTATTTTAGGTCTCAAGCATCATATTTTATCATTTTAGTTTTAGATTATGAGTTTAATTAGTATTTCTTCTTTGTTTTCTTCATTTCTCATTGTGTGTAGCTAGATTCTTACTTAGGTTGTTACCCAACCTTAGTGCGTAAACCTTACGGGTATTTAATTTAATACTAGTTTATGATTTGGTTGATTATTTAGCTTAGTTTATGCTTCAATTTTAGAATTAATGGTTGCAAATATTGGTTCATGCCTTTTTGACGTGGTCTCTACTTGAGAAAGAGTAACCTAGTCTAGGATAACTTGGTTAACAAGGAATTGAGCTAATTGAGGGTTTGATTAGCCTAATTAAAGGGTTCAAACTAGAGATAGTGAAAATCCGACTTGAGCTCATATCAACTATTTAGTTTGATACCCATTTGGAGTTGAGAAAGTCAAATTGGGCACAATCACTCTTTGACCGAGAGGTATTAAGTGGGTAACGTAGACTTGAGAGCAATAATACACCTAGTCAACAAAACAAGTGTTAATGTATTTAACTCATTAAGCAAACACCTAGGTTACGGTCACATCCCTAGGCTTCTTAACTATTTGAAAAAACACCAAAAACACTCATTCGCTTCTAGTTTCTTTTCTTAGCTTATAATTGCTGGAGTAAAATTAGAATTAGAAATCAAAACATGTTGTTTGGAAGCATAATTTAGTTATTCCATTCGCTTTCGTCAAGTGTATACTCCTAATACTCATAGTAACTCCCCGTGAAAATCAACCCCGACTTTTGTTGGGTACTATTCTTCCAACGACCGTTTCCGCTCACTATTGAGTGTGGATTGAACGTGGATCAGAACTCTATAAAATTTAATTGAGAATGTCAAAAATGGGTGGGTGGCTCAAGAGGGAGGCTAGTAAAACCTTGATTTAGGCCCTCGAGATTTTGAGGCCCAAAAAACTTTTAATAGTGAATTTTATGATTTTATTTTAACTTAGACAACATTAAAGTTTGCAGAAAAATAAGAAGTATAAAAATTTTGTAAAAAGGAAAGAAAAAGAGATTGTCTATAATTTAGCAGTAAAATACTTTAAACTTTGAATTAAACTACTTATATTTTCATATTGGTAAATATAATTTTTTACAACAATATCAAAGGAATTAAATTGTAAATACATGCCTAATATTTTATTTATTCAAATTATCATTTACTAATATAAGTAATATTATTACTATGCAAAGTTAAAGGCTTTGCATAATTTAAGAATATTATATTATAAGAACAAGCACGAAACAATGGTAATAATAGTTTTTCTGCATATGTGTGTGCATACATATATGAATTCTAGCATAAAAAAGCATAACGCATTTTATTAAAATTTGATTTTAGCTCACAAACTTTATTTAGCTGTCCTTAGCTAAAGCCCTCACCTGGAAAAAAGAAAACTCACAAGTTGAAGACTTCGGAGCTATGGCAGAAACAGGTTGCAAGGGACAGTGAAAAGTTAAAATAGTAGTATAAGAACCTTTTACCTTTTCTTCCTTTTTCTTTTGACCTTTTGACCAAACTCGATCTATTTTTACAAAGCTTGCTATATGACTGCTGTTTACTTATAATGACTTAATTATGACAAGTATAAATTCAAGCAACCAATGTATATTCGTAATGAAACAGCAGTTGATGACATTTTCAGATGGATTTGAGTAGAGTAATTTTGGTATGAATTTTTATCCCATCACGTAATTTAACTTTTTAATTTGTCTTTTATTCTAATTTACCAATTAATGCTAGTATTAAATATTGTTAAACTAAAGTTACAACTTAATAGTTACATTTTCATATAGATCTGTGCATGTTAAATTTTTGGTGATCGAAGGTATTAAAATGAAGCGAAGAAGGATAGACTAAAATCACATGTAACGAAATTGTGTCAAAAGACCTATAAAATTTTGAATCAATATAAACTTAACTAAAGATAAGTATAATTGAATAAAAATAGATGATATCTACTAATTGAAAATACGTTTTAATCTTGTTAGAGAACTTTTATATATTATTGTTGTTGTTGTTGTTGTTGTTGTTGTTGTTATTATTATTATTACAACAATAACAATAGCAAACCTAATGTAATCCCACAAAGTAGGGTCTAGGGGTAGAGTGTACACATATCTTACCCTTACCTTGTGAAGGTAGAGAGTTTGTTTCCGATAAATCTCCGGCTCAATATAGAAGTAAAATAAGCAGACACAACATGTAGTAACATCAACAAGATAAGGTGATAGGGAGACATGGTGATAGAATAATCGAAGTAAAATGATCAACATAAGATAAAAGAAACCTACGGATATGAATGTAAAAAATATAAGAGTAATACTAATGTGACCGACACAAAATTGAGGCACTCCCGCCTAACTACTAACCTTCTACCTTAATTCTTAACATCCACGTCCTCATGTCAAGGGTCATGTCCTCGGTAAGCTGAAGGTGCGCCATGTCATACCTAATCATCTCTCTCCAATACTTCCTAGGTCTACCTCTATCTCTCCTCCGCCCCACCTTGGCCAACCTTCCACACTTCCTCATTGGGGGTATCTATACTCCTCTTTTTACATGCCCGTACCATATCAACCTAGCTTCTCCCATCTTATCCTCTATCGGGGCCATTCCCACCTTGTCTTAAATAACTTCATTCCTAATCTTATCTCTCCTAGTGTGCCCACATATCCATCTCATCGTCCTCATTTCTTCTACTTTCATTTGCTGTACATGGGCATTCTTGACCGACTAACACTCTGCACCATACGACATAGTTGGTCTAACCATTACTCTACAAAACTTGCCTTTAAGTCTTGGTGGTACCTTCTTATCACACAAAACCCCGGAACCGAGCCTCTATTTCATCCACCCCACTCTAATCTGATGTGTGACATCCTCATCTATCTCACAGTTACTAGAAATTATAGATCTGAGGTACTTGAAACTCCCTTTCTTGGGAATTAATTATACATCTAGCCTTCCTCTTACTGAGTCATGCCGCTGAATTTGCACTCCAAATACTCTGTTTTAGTCCTTCTCAACTTGAAACCTTTTGACTCCAAGGTTCTTCTCCATACCTCTAGACTCGCATTAACACCGGCTCCCGTCTCGTCAATCAGTACTATATCATCCGCAAATAACATGCACCATGGCATCTCCCCTTGAATGTGCCGCATTAGAAATCCATCGCTAAGGTAAATAAAAATGGGCTAAGCCCATCACAACTGGAAAATATTTCGAGTCCCTTCTTGCCGTCCTAACCACGGTCTTAGCACCACGATACATATCTTGAATCACCCTAGTATAAGCTACATGAACGCCTCTAACCTCCGAACATCTCCATAGCACCTCCCTCGGGACTTTGTTGTAGGCTTTCTCTAGGCGAATGAATGACATGTGCAAGTCCCTCTTCCTATCTCTATACTGCTTCACCAGTCTCCTAATAAGGTGAATGGCTTCAGTAGTTGATCGCCCCGGCATAAATTGGAACTGGTTCTTAGAGATAGATACACTCCTTCTCACCCTTACTTCCACCACCCTCTCCCACACTTTTATCGTATGACTTAGCATCTTGATACCCCTGTAGTTGTTGCAGTTTTGGATATCACCCTTATTCTTATACACTGACCACCGTACTCCACCTTCATTCTTTGGGCATCTTCATCGTCCTAAAAATAATATTAAACAACCTAGTAAGACACTCCAAACTTCCAAACTTCCAAAATTCCACCAGGATCTCATCTAGCCCCATCATTTTCTCCCTACTCATCTTACGGATAGCTCCTACAACCTCTTCAACTTTGATACGCCTGCAATATCCAAAATCTTGATAACTCTCGAAGTGCTCAAAGTCCCCTAGCACAATGCTTTTATCCCACGTCCGTGGAAGTACGTCTGCTATCTTCTTCTAATATGTGCGTCATCCACCAATAATTTGCCATCCTCATATTTAATGCATTTCACTTGGTCTAGGTCACGTGCCTTCCTCTCCCTTATCTTAGCTAGCTTGTACAACTTCTTGTCCTCGTCTTTGGCCTTAAGTTTATCATATAATCGACTAAACGTTGCAGTCTTGGCCTCCGTAACAGCTAACTTTGCCTCTTTCTTAGCCTTCTTGTACTCTTCCCTATTCGTTCTCCTTTCCTCCTCATCTTTGCTCTCCACTAATTTCAAATACGTAGCTTTTTTAGCTTCCACTTAACCATGGACTTGTATATTCCACCACCAGTCCCCTTTGTGAGCACTAGGGTGACTCTTCGAAACTACTTTATACCTTATCAACTTTTTTTTTTTTTTTTTTAACTTTTATTCTGCTTAGTATGAATTTAGATAGAGAAGTGAAGATTCATATGGTCTCATCCCAATTGTTCTTGTTGGTCATATAACATCATTTAGGTGTAGCATTATGTATAATCATATTGAATTATCTCTTTTATAATTTCCTCTATGAAAGCACTTGAAAAGTAGGGAAAATATCTAAATTTATTCTTGAATTTTGTGAAATGATTCAAATTTATTTAATGTTAATAGTTGGAGTCAAATGTATTATTGCTTTCGTAATATTGGTTCAAGTTATCTGGACTTCTCATCCAGAATTCCACCCTATTATTACTAATGTATGGCGGGATAATAATAATAATTTACTAAAAGCCATAACTTGTTTCATTGTAACAACTCAACTTTGGAATAAATAAACTTTTGGAATTCTTTTTAAACGTAAAATAATGATCCTAGCTTGCTTTCGAGGACTCGAATCCTCTACTCACTACCCCACGAGCTCTTTCTTGCAAAATTTGGAAAATGACCTAATTAGGAACTATAATACTCTCCTTCAATTAGAGGAAGATTTTTGGAAACTATAATCCCGCATCACCTGGTAAGTGAGGGCGATACAAACACAAAATTTGCCACCTATCTACCTTGCAAAGAAGAAGGCGCAACCATATTACTGCCCTTCAAGATTCTGCCGGCAATTGGTCTTATTAGGGGTGGGCATAAAATTCAAAAAATTGAATTTCAAATCGGACCGAATTAATTCGGTATTTTAGTATCAGTTTATTTAGTATTTTAGTATAATGCAATATCAATTTTTCGGTTATTCGATATTTTGGTACGGTCCTCAATATTGAGATTTTGATATTTCGGTATATCGAAATAACGAATTATTTAAGTCTAAGCCCACTTCTATTTCTATTTTTCAGCCCAATAAACTTAAGTCCAATACCCCAAGCCCTCTAATTTCCTTAGGCCTTAGTCCCTTAGGCTATGAGTTATGCAGCAGACGACACTACCCTTCACATCCCTATCTTTAAACGACACTAAGTGATTGATGCTTATTTATGTATATCAAAACTTGGTTATTTGTAATAGCTGCAAAATAATTTTCTCCTTCTAATTAGCTTAAATTTTTAGATGACGTGGTCAGGACTTCATCTGCTCCATCAAATGACAAAGATGAACTTTTATTAAACGCAAGTAAGACAGCCGAACTATGGCAAAATTTGGAAACCATGTTCCATTCAAGCCACTGCCACTTCTTGTCACGTTAGATAGGGATGCTGCAATACTGAAACTGTACCCAATCGTCCCAAACCAAATAAGAAAATATCGAACCGTACCGAACTACTTTGGTACGGTATTTTATATGCACAATTGATATATCGAATATCATACTGTAATTCATAAATACCGTTACGAAATACCGAACATCTACCCCAGGTCTTATGATGTTCCAGCAATAGAAGATAGCTTTGTCAATTTCTTTAGCAACTTGTTTACATATGAGCTTATCTCCTCCCAAAAAAAATTTCAACTTCGGCTTACTTAATACTAACTCCTGATGAGTCCTCTCATCTTGCAATACCTCCGGCCATTCACTCTATTAAGCGAATGAAAGCACCTGGTTCTGATGGTTTACACCCACACTTCTACCAAAACTATTGGCAGGATATCTAACAATCAGTTATCTCCTTCTGCAAAGACGTCTTTGCTTCAAACCAAATATTTGCCGAAATGTTGACTACCGCATTTGGTTACCCGTTAAACTGTCCCACAATGGACCCCAAGTCTCCCATATATTTTTGGCGATGACATAATCCTCACTGCAAAAATCACTCTAATAAGCTACCAATCGGTAATCAACACTCTTATTTACTATACTACAAATTCGGGCCAAAAGATAAACTTTGAGAAGTCACGAATTATTTTCTCCAAAAATTGCATACCACAAACAAGAATTGGTATACTCAACTCCTTTCACATGAAAGAGGGCAATGCTTTTGTAAAATACTTAGGCTTCCCCATTCTGCTTGGCAAACCACAAATCGGTGGCTTTCAAAATATTCTAGACTAGCTGGACGGAAAACAGATTGTCTAATCACTGTTGGGCGAACAACTCTCATACGAGCTACTCTAAGCTCCTTACGAAATCACAACATGCAATATATATCTCTACCACAAAAGATAATAAAACTCTATGAGCTATACCAAAGAAAATTCTTTGGGGAACAACCACTCAATACGAAAACTTCATCTACTAAAATGGAGCATAGTCACTACTCCTAGAGTGCAAGGAGGATTAGGCATACAAAAACTATCTCAAAAAACTAGTGACTTACTAGCCAATCTCGCGTGGAGACTATTCCATAACCCAACATCTCTATATGCAAATGTATTGCTATCCAAATGTTATAACAACACACCACACTCATGTGCAAACTCCTTTGTTTGAAAAGATATTCAAAAAAGTTCGGTAAATTGCCAAAGAGGATATCTTTGAAAAATTGTAACAAGAGCTCACATAAATTTTTGGCATGGCAAATGGTTACAACCAAATACCACACTCAGATCAAAAATTCAAGGACCCCTAAATAAAGAAGAATCACTTTATCCTGTCCTAGGCTACATAAAAAATTACCAATGGGATTTAAAGCAAATATCTTTTTAGCTACCTTCCAATCTTATTCATCAAATTACCAGTATATACTTGCCCAAAAATCCAAACCACCACGACTCTTCGATCTTGCAGGACCTCCAGACATTCACTCTTTTAAGCGAATGAAAGCACCGGGCCTTGATGATTTACACCCACTCTTCTACCAAAACTATTGACAGGATACCAAACAATCAGTTACCTCTTTCTGCAAAGACGTCTTTGCTCCAGAACAAATACTTGCCGAAATAAATAATACTTATATTTGCCGAATACCAAAACTTCGTAACACCACTAAAATTAACTCAATATAGACCTATTAGTCTTTGCAACACTATTTATAAAATTATTACTAAAATAATTGTTCATAGAATGAAACCTCTTCTCAAGGTAGAGTTTTGTTGGATGAGAGACTTATCCGTCAGAGATGGCATACCTACTTCCATAGTCTCTTGAATGAGGAGGGGGACAAGAGCACTGTACTAGGTGATTTGGAACTCTCCGGGAGTCGTTATGACTTTGGGTATTGTTGGCGGATTAGAGTTGATGAAGTTAAGGGGGCTATGCGTAAGATGAGTAGGGGCAAAGCGACCGGGCCCGGTGAAATTCTGGTGGAGTTTTGGAATAGTGTGGGCAAGGCAAGCTTGGAGTGGATCACTAGGTTATTTAATGTCATTTTTAGAACGAAGAAGATACCCGAAGAGTGGAGGTGGAACAAGGGTGATATCCAAAATTACAATAATTATCGGGGTATCAAGCTGCTTAGCCACACTATGAAAGTCTGTGAGAGAGTGGTAGAGCTAAGGGTAAGATGGAGTGTGACTATTTTCGAGAATCAATTTGCGTTTATGCCGACTACAGAAGCCATCCGCCTTGTTAGGAGATTGATGGAGCAGTATAGGGAGAGAAAGAAGGACTTGCATATGATGTTCATCGACTTAGAAAAGGCGTACGATAAAGTTCCGAGGGAGGTTTTGTGAAGATATTACGAGGCTAGAGGTGTACCTGTTGCCTACTTTAGATTGATTAAGGACATGTATGATGGAGTAAAAACTAGAGTGGGGACGGTGTGGGGAGGGGGGACTCGGACCATTTTCCGGTTATGATGGGGTTGCATCATGGGTCGGCACTCAGCCCGTTTTTGTTTGCTTTGGTGATGAACATACTGACGCGCCACATCCAAGGGGAGGTGCGGTGGTGCATGCTATTTGCAGATGATATTGTATTGATTAAAGAGACGCGAGACGATGTGAACGAGTAATTAGAGGAATGGAGGCAGACCCTAGAATCTAAAGGTTTCAAGTTGAGAAGGACCAAGACAGAATACTTGGAGTGTAAGTTCAGTGGTGAGACTCTAGGAGGGGAAGGGGAGGTGAGTCTGGACTCGCAGGTCATCCCTAAGAGAGGGAATTTTAAGTACCTCGGGTCTATTACTCAAGGGGATGGGGAGATTGATGAAGATGCCGCCCATTGTATTGGGGCGAGATGGATGAAAAGGAGACTCGCTTCCGGTGTTTTGTGTGACAAGAAGGTGCCACCGAAACTTAAAGGTAAAATCTACAGAGTGGTGGTCAGACCAACGATGTTGTATGGGGTTGAGTGTTGGCCATTCAAGATTACTCATGTCTAGAAGATGAAAGTAGCATGTTGAGATTGTTACAACCCGTAAATTTGTACATTGGAATAAACTGTGAAATAGTTTACGTACGAGAACCCAAGAACCCGAAAAATGGTTTAAAGTTAAGAAAAAGAACTAAGATGTCGCATAGTTAGATATGCGAACCACAAAGTACAAATGCGGACCGCATATCCAGCACCAAGATCGCAAAGTAAGACAGATTTCTGGGCTGAAATTGTGTCAAATATGCGTCCAGTATGCGGACCGCATAATACAAATGCGGACCGCAAATGTGACACATTCCATCGCAGAGTGGAACAGAGTTCTGGGCTGAACCCATGTCTGAAATGCGACCAGAATGCGATCGCATTGTTGAAAATGCGAACCGCAAATCTGGCCCTTCTGCGCCGCATAATGCAACAGATTTCTGAGTTGAGATTTGCGACCAGAATGCGAACCGCATATCCTGTTTGCGGTGGGTATGCGATCGCAAACCTGAAATTATCAGGTACGTGTGCCACTTATTGCTAGGCCTATAAAAGGGACCCAAACCCGCCCTCCTTCATTTTTCTGAGTCCAAGCATAGTAGAAGGCCCCAAACGACTTCCCTCAAAGCCCTCACATCAACACAACTAATTTCCTCTCTCCCAAACTCTAAATTGAAGAAGAAAAGTAAGAACTTGAAGAACTAAGAGGGAACCCTAGCTGAGTTTCCCCCTCCTACAAGCCCACATTGAGGGCAAGACCTAGAAAATTGAGGAATCGTAGAGGAGGGTTAAATAATTCACATGCAAGGTAAGTTACTACTCTCTTTCGTGTAATTCTCCCTTAAGCATTCATGATAGGTGGTTACATGCCTGTAAGAACTTATGAGAGTATGACTAGAAGCCATGAAATCGAAATAAGTAGGGTTAAGTGGAATGGGTCATGGTTATTAGGGGTTGTAAATGAGTTACATGTGCTGTAAATACATTTGATGAGGGTTAGGGGAGGAAGGGGGGTAGAGAAGCACCACCTGAATTTAGGAGATTGTGGTTAATGATAGCTATCACGCATAGTGAGTAACGATTGAACTGTTCCTTAATTTTAGACTAAGGAATTGTAGCAAATTACGTAGCTCGAGAACTGACGCAGTAAGTACCAGGTATGTGGGACTATACCGTTCTTTCTTTTGCACGACTCCTATTGAATACAATGCCACGAACGAGCCCCAAAGAATATTCTATTCTTAGAAGCTAGTGTTGCTTATATTGTTTTCCCTCTATGGAATGATTATTCTTGTTTCATGATATCAATGCTGATGGTAATCCTTGAGTCTTATAAAGCTCCTGTTAAAGAGGTATTCTTAACTATGTGTGAAAAAGGGGATAATAAATGTATGTCACTAAAAAAGGGTCTGGAACGCTTGTTTATAAATGAACTTGCAATGTATTAAATATATGTGTGATTGAATCCGTTTGACAACGCCTATTGAAGGCCGGGTATGTTGTGACCGCGCCTAGCACGGCCGGGTAAGATATGATATGATAATGATGAGCCCATAGAGGCATGTGATGATGATGAGCCCACAGAGGCATATGATGACGAGCCCACAGAGCCGTACGATGACGATAAGCCCAGGGAGGCGTATGTGATTGTATGAGGTAACGATTATGTAACGGCTACGGTAACAATAAATGTATATGAAAATGACAAGCCCACAAAGGCAAGAGTATAAGACGATAATAATGGTAATAAACATGTATATGATAATGTTATAAAGGTTATACTTTTCTATCCTGATGCTTATATCATTGCTCTTATATTGTGTTTCATGTCTTACATACTTAATACATTATCCGTACTGACGTCCTTTATTCGTGGACGCTGCATGTCGTGCTGCAGGTCCTAATAGATTGATAGACGGAGGTCCCCCATCGCAGTAGGCTACCAGTTCAGCAGATATCAGCAAGATTCATCCTTCGGACTTGCTACAGCCTTGGTATGCATTTTGTATAGGCATCGTGGGCATGTCGGGGCCCTGTTCCGACATAGGTTGTATAATGTCTGTTCTTGTAGAGGCTCATTAGACAAATGTTGATGTATGTATAGACCAGTGTTGGGTTGACTCATGTACGGTTGTAATGCCTCGTCGGCATATGTAATATGTTGTATAGTTTTGCACTGTAGTTCCGTTGTCACACTATGTATACAAATATGTTTATGTCATGGTATGGCGTTTCCGCCTAATGTGATGTTGTTCAAAACTGCATGCGTATGACAGGCTTTGTAGATAACAAAGAAAGTAAGATAGCAGATATGAGGGGTACGCCGGCGCTCTGCAAGCAGGGTCCGGTGCCCTGTCGCGGCCCTCCGGTTGGGTCGTGACAGAGATGGATATGCAGGCACATCAGGTTAGATAGGATAAAAAATAAGGTTATTCGCGATAAGGTGGGTGTGGCCTCTATTGATGACAAGGTGCGGAAAGCGCGGCTTAGGTGGTTTGGTCATGTGAGGAGGAGCACAGATGCCCTGGTGAGGACATGGTGCAACTTCAGCTGACCGAGGACATGACCTTTAATAGGAAGGTATGAAGGTCGAGGATTAGGGTAGTAGAGTAGGTAGTGTAAAGTGTTCATAACATTAGTATTGGCATGCAGTCTCGTTTTCTGTTGGTAATAAGTTTTTATGACTAACCGTTATTTTATTTCATTGTTGATCACTTTACTGTCTTGTTATTTTATTCTGCTTTTATATGGCTTTTTGGTACTGTCCCTTCTTGTCTATATTTTCATTAATGTGGTACTTATACTATCCTGAGCCGAGGGTCTATTGGAAACAACCTCTCTATCCTCACAAGGTAGGGTAAGGTCTGCGTATACACTACCTTCCGCAGTCCTCACGGTGTGGGATAATGCTGGATATGTTATTGTTGTTGTACCCAATCCAGCTTCCAAAAGAAGCGTCATGCCTTTGATAATACTATTATAGTCCAAAAAATAATGAATCACTTCAGGAAAATGAAGGGTAAACTTCCAAACAAAAAAATTAGAACTTAAAAGAGCTTTTGATAGATTAGAATGATCTTTTATCAAACAAGCTCTTCATTTCTTTAACTTTTTAATAAATATTATCAATCTAATTATGTCATGCATTACTACTTCCTCATTTTCTACTCTATTTAACGGCAGTCCAACAAAATATTTCTTCCCCTCCCGTGGCATCTGTCAAAGAGATTCATTATCCCCCCACATTTTCATATTATGTATGGAAATGCTCTTCCGATCTATTAATCAAGCAGTTGACTGTCGGACTTGGTTACTCGTTAAACTGTCCCATAATGGACCCTAAATCTCTCACCTATTTTTTGCTGATGACATAATCCTCACTGTAAAAATAACTCTAATAAGCTGCCAATCGATAATTAACGCCTCTTATTCACTATACTACAAATTCGGGCCAAAAGATAAACTTTGAGAAGTCATGGATTTGTTTCTCCAAAAATTGCTTACCACAAACAAGAATTGATATACTCAACTCCTTTCACATGAAAGAGGCAATGCTTTTGAAAAATACTTAGGCTTCTCCATTCTGCTTGGCAGATCACAAATTAATGACTTTCAAAATATTCTAGATAACTTTAAATCTAGAGTAGCTGGAAGAATAACGGATTGTCCAATCACTACTGGGCGAATGCCTCTCATACGAGCTACTCTAAACTTCTTATGAAATCACAACATGCAATATATATCTCTACCACAGAAGGTAATAAAACTCTTTGAGTGATACCAAAAAAGATTCTTTGGGGAACAACCACTCAACGCAAAAAACTTCACCTGCTAAAATGGAGCATAGCCACTACTCCTAGAGCATAAGGAGGATTAGGCATACAAAAACTATCTCAAAATAAAATGGTGTGTGTTTACGCGAGACTATTGCATAACCCAACATCTTTATGGGCAAATGTATTGCTATCCAAATGCTATAATTACACACCACACTCATGTGCAAACTCCGTTGTTTGAAAAAATGTTCAAAAAAGTTGGGTAAATTGCCAAAGAGGATATCTCTGAAAAATTGTAACAAGAGCTCACACAAATTTTTGGCATGGCAAATGGTTACAGCCAAATACCACACTCACATCGTAAATTCAAAGACCACTGAATCACTTTATCCTGTCCAAAGCTACATAAAAAATTATCAATAGGATTTAAAGCAGGTATCTTTTTAGCTACCTACCTATCTTATTCATCAAAGTACTAGTATTTACTTGCCCAAAAATCCTCTTTGATCTGGGGCATAACCCCAGACGCAAATTTACCGTTAAATCATGCTATAACGCACTAATAGGAACCACCAACTCTGACTCTTTCTCGTGGACATGGAAACTTCCAGTACCACCAAAGGTTAGGCATTTTATATGGCTTTGTAGTCACGACAGATTACCCATAACCAGTTATTTACATAAAATTCAGATTAACCCTAATAATATTTGTCCAACTTGCAAGGCTCCATCCGAATCCACAACACACATGTTCTTCCAGTGTCCGCCAACTCATGCAATTTGGACCAACCTTGGGATCCTTAAGGAAATTGATACTATCCACAATAATTTGTTGCAACCTCTATACTGGCTCAAACGGATTCTACTGACAACAACTTACCCACCACTACCTTATGGTTTTCCACCTAAAATCTTCTTAACCTTTTGCCTATGACACATTTGGCTTAACCGTAATAGGAACGCCTTTGAAAACTGTCCAAATTATGTTGACATCAAGCAGGTTTGTATCAGAGTTGCTGAATATTATTATCTAGTATTACCCAATAGTAACTTCCAACAAGAAACTAGTATGTACATATAAATGAAATCCGCCGGTTCAAGGTTTTTTAAAATTAAATACACTACCACAAAAATACTAGGAAACAATGGAATTGAGGGGGGGTAATTCATGATCACGAAGGTAATTGGGTCTGGGGATTTTACTGGAAATAACCCAAATGCAAATAGCCTCCACATGGAATTACATGCATTAGTAGTAGGCCTTAGACTAGCATTAGAACACCACTGTTATCCATTGGAGATCAATATTGACGCCGAAGAGGTAATTACCATCATCAAATAGTGTAATCCACATTATTTAACTCTTGTTGATGACTACAGGTTCTTGCTAATGCAGGTGGGTGATCCTAATCCAGCATACCTAGAGGGAGGCAAGTATGGTAGTAGATTTTAGCTAAGTATGGATCTAAGTTGCCCGGTGGTTCTGCTATGTGTACCATGGAACAAGTTCTTGCTTTTGCCCTCAAGGAGTACACAGATGACCTAACAGGCGGGGCTCATAGAAGATCCATTCGCACTTGTATTTTTGTAAACTACCACGACATCACCTTTGTAAATCCACCCCAACTGCTCGCACCAAACAACCACAACAATTAAGAATGTAGTTATATAGATACCGGTACCACTCTTTTTTGTAATGATCCATCTAGGGATAGAACTCTAGATGTAGAATATCTTTTTCCTTCTACTAGCACCTGCACGCTCCTTGTATGCACCTTTTATTTTGAAGTAAAGAAAGTACTTAGGACCCGTTTGACTATAGATTTAGTTAATTTTTTTTAAATTTTTTTTTGGCAAATACATGTTTGCTCATAAATTTTATCCGCAAATTCCCAAAATTCAAAACCCAAATCCCAGGTCCAAGATATTACCATTACATTTTTTAAAAATTGCCTCAAACTTTTGTATTTTATGAAAGAGTCCACCGTTTATTATTTTGTAACAATGCTGCTTCATCTTCTCGGTCATTTGATAGTGTATTATGTAGTTCATTACAAAAATAATAATTTTGTACTAAAATTTATTTATCTTCAGAACTATGGTTTGTGATAATGATAATAAATGTTATTGATGAAGGTACTGTTTAGATATTTGTGATAGTTTTTAGAACTTATGGGTATAAATCATGTTTCATGTTTTTTCAGAAAAAAAGTAATTTTTATTTTAAAAACTGATGTCCAAACACATTTTCATCTTCAAACCAAACTTCGCCGAAATGGCCAAAAGCTAGCTTAATCTTCTGGACTTAGAAAAAAAAACTCATGGGCCCTTCTTATAAAGGAAAATGACCAAATATGCCCTTCAACTCTGGGCAATGATCTGATTGTGATATTTATTTTGATTCTAAGATTGACAGCACTTATACAGAAGCATGCTTGATTAGAAGTTAGAACAGTACTATTAGAGCAACCAGGAAATTGTCTTGGGGAAAAAGGCAAAGAGAAACAAATTCGGGGGGGGGGGGGGGGGGGGGGGTGGTGGTGTGAAATGAGATAGGAGAGTAACGAGTTTTGTCATTTAGGAAAGATAAGGGTTTAAGGGTGAAATTGGGAATAAAAGAGAAAACCCACATTGGTACGTTATCCACCCAACTCTCAGAAAACCCCATTTTCTCACACGGCTGTAGCCCAGCAAGTTTTCGTTTCATTTCGCGGAGAAAAAAAAGGTTTGCATTTTCACTTGTCCAATGGGTGAGGGAAAGCAAGGAGTGATGGTAGTGGAAATGCCGAATAGCAGTAGCAGCCAGAACCCAATAGCGCAGTTACAGAACAAGTTCAAGGAATTGGAGATTGGGTTCAAGGGCTGGTTAGCCAAGCAGTCGCTTCCGGTTGAAGCCGCTGTGGTGACTGCAACCAGTGGACTACAGGGTGCTGCCATCGGTGGCTTTATGGGAACGCTTACACAGGATGTTTCTTCCTCTTTGCCTACTCCTCCCTCGGCTGCCAATCTCAATCCTCAAGCTATGGCCTCTTTTCAACAAGCCCAGGTGTTTGTTTTAGGTTAAATTTTTTGTTAGTAATTTTGGTTATATTACTCCATCAGTTCTAATTTATGTGACATAGTTCGAATTGGCAGGTAGTTCATGAAAGAAATGTAGACTTTTGAAACTTGTAAACTTCTCACTAAGGTTAAAACGAGTAGTGTAAAGTTAATTGTTTCCAAATATAGAAGTGTGTAATCCTTTTTAATACGGACTGATATGGGAATAGTGTCACATAAACTGAATGGAGGGAGTATCTATATGTCAACCGTAGTAGGTTTTGTTTCTTGAGTGCAGGAGTTGTTAAATGGGCTTTTATTGTGTTTATACCAAAATTGATAGTATTTACCTGCTTCGTTACTGTTACATTTATGCTTTATATAGTTGTTTTTACTTATAAGTTCTATCTGAAGTTAACTTATTCTATCATGAGTTAATATAAATGATGGTTAAGCCAGAACATCAGTGGAGGAATTCAAGTTGAAATCTTTAAGACTGACTGACCTAATTTTTTTTTTTTTGTTGATGGTTAAGGAATATAATTGGTGTTTTGGTTTCAGGCTCTAGCAGGTGGTCCATTGGTACAGGCCCGTAATTTTGCTGTCATGACGGGTGTTAATGCTGGCATTTCTTGTGTCTTGAAAAGAATTAGAGGCAAGGAGGATGTCCAGTCCAGGTAAGCCTATTTTTACTGGATTCCTGTTAAAAAAATTAGCCAGTCAGCATTTATAATCAGGCTTGTTTACTAAAGTAAAGCCTCTAAGTGTTGATCGTTTCAATATTAAGTTGATTTTGCAGGAGAATCTTTAACTTTACTAATTTTTGTTTACACATTCCTGTGTCCTCTATAGGTTAGATTTCAGAAGGATGTCCACACACACTACTTTAGTAGTATAACAACGCTTAAGAATTTGGATTCTGTCTCTCCTTCCCTAGGAAGAGGACATGCTTTCCCAAGTTGGCTCTCACTTGAGTATTACAAAAACCTTACTCCTCTCCCGTTAAAATTCTTGCATCCAATTCGGATGCTCATTTGGTTTTCGTTGTAGACCAGGTAAAGCAAATTAGGTTTCAATTTACACCTTTCATTTGAACCAACAAAGTCTTTTCGCTCTCTCTCTCTTCTCTAACACCTTTACCTTTCTATTGTATTCATTTAAAAACATTTAGCAGTGTGGATGTCCTGGTTTGCGACCTCATTGAACAGAGAAACCCCA
Organism: Nicotiana obtusifolia; assembly: GCA_002018475.1. NCBI lineage: Eukaryota > Viridiplantae > Streptophyta > Magnoliopsida > Solanales > Solanaceae > Nicotiana > Nicotiana obtusifolia. The sequence goes on from MCJB01041808.1 coordinate 79,773, forward strand.
ATCTTGTTTTCTGTTTTTGATTTTTATCCTTGACCTTTCATTTTTCCTTTTTGATCCTTTTTGTCCTTCCTCCACTCGTCGGCGAATTCTTTGATTGTGCATCTTTTTGTTTATGGTAGTTGTTTGAGATTAATAAATGATTTTTTGCAGTATGGCAGCTGCCTTTGGTTCTGGAGCACTGTTTTCACTAGTTAGTGGCATGGGTGGCCCAAATCCAGTACCCAATGCTTTGACATCTGGCATTTTCTTTGCCCTTGTTCAAGGTGGACTGTTTGAGGTAATAATGATGTAACAAATAGTATTCAATGATGCACTCATGTCTCTAAGCAACCCCCCTTCGAGTGAGAGAGAAGTTTCTATATCACAACTTCTTCATATATCGGTGGAGAAAAGATGAAAGTTTATTTATATTAATGTGACAATATCTGTGTGCTTAATTATAAATGAAACATAATAATAGTATTGGCATGCTATATTATAAAAGCATTCTCCTTGCATATGGCAACATTAGTCTGATTTTTTATTTTTTTTAACCTTTTACTTTATGACTGGAGTTTGGTTCAATCCAGTACTCTGTATTCTCGTGTCACTAGACTTGTACGTCTGATATTATGCCAATCCCTTAGTCAGTTTGAATTGTTGTTTTTCCTCCTCAAGTTTTGAGCTGGTTTCTTTATCAGAATAATAACGCCAATCGTACCAATGAAGTACAGTAGCTGTGACTTGATACAGTTCCTGTTCATTGTTATCCTAATTTGTTTTTGTTTCTAGGTCCCTTCTCAGTTAACAGGTGTACATTAGAACTGAGAACTTAAATATGAGATTTCAGTGTATTTAATGGATGCTCTAGATTGGACTTCTAACATGAGCAGTAAGAATGTGGATTTCCTCACTGTTTGAAAATTTAAATATCTAGTTCACCAATATCCTGATCTTTTGGTTTTCTGTGTGTTCTTTCTCTCCCCCTCTCCTCTCCTTTAAAGGTAGAAGTTCAGTATTATGGATAAGTTTATAATTGCCAGGTGATACTTCAATAGAAATTTTCGAGTAGTCAAATAAAAGTTCAAGTTAATCTTGTCCCGAAGGCTTTGGTCTAATGATAAGAGCACAACACATGATGTGTGGGTTAGGCATACATCACTGGTTCAAACCCTGCCTCAGACAGAATGCTGATATTTAAGTGGAGAAGGGTTGAAGGGCAGGCTCATTATCATCAAGTTTCAAATCGTGCGCCACTGGCCTCGGCGATTTCTCAGATTATCCACAAAAAATTGAGTTAATCTCAATCAAGCTATATTATAAATCCTCTACTTGTGTCATTAAAGGAGCTTCTTACGGCCAGTTAGACATGCATATTCCTTGTAATACTTTATTTTGTCTTTTGAGTTCCATCTGCTGCGAAGATAAATTAAGATTTCTTGTATAAAGAGAATTTTAGGACTGTTGGGGTGTGAAATGTAGCAGTTGTCATTCCCTGTTTGCACCTAGTTTGTTGGTCTGGAATAGAGTGATAAGCTCGATATCTCTTCGTCCGTAAAATCTTGTCTTGTTGGTTTGTGCAGCTAGGACGGAAGTTTTCGCAGCCGCCTGCTGAAGATACACATTATATCAGAACCAGATCAATGCTGTCAAGCCTTGGCCTGCAAAATTATGAAAAGAATTTCAAGAAAGGGTTGTTGACAGACAGCACTTTACCATTGCTCACTGATAGGCAAGATACATTGCATCAAGTAACTGTATTAATCCTATGCATTTCTCATTATTAAACCTCATACGTTCTCCATTTTGCAGTGCTCTTAGAGATGTGAGGATCCCTCCTGGGCCAAGGCTTCTAATTCTTGATCAGATACAGAGGTGAAATAATGCTTCATGCTAATTAACTTTCTGTTGAACTCTTTTAGTGAATGAAATCATTAAATAGCCTGTTGGAACTTTTTGCTCTAGGGATCCGGAACTCAGAAAGAGACAAGGGTGAACTCACTGCTATTACAGTTGCAAGTTGCAAAAGATTAAATTTTCCTTTGTGGAATGAGATTTGTATTCAGTATTTTGAGAAATAGTGACAGTTTCATAGTACTATGCTTTATAAAGTTGCAATGAACTAGGCCATTATGGAACTTCTTTGATATATAGCTGCTTCCCAGCATTATATGGGTTGCTACAGTTTGCTTAATTTAGTGTCCTAACCCCTCCACCCCCTTACTCCCAGCTTTGGAGGCTTATGTTCAATTCACTTATCGTCAAGCTTTTGAGCTAGAAACATCAGATTTCTCCATTATTTAAAGGAAAAAAAAGAAGAAAATTGGAGATCATCTTTTCTGGGACGTGAATAAAACTTTTAACTTCTCTTGACAAATTTGCTAGTTAAGATTTCAGCAATTCCTGATTTTATTTTCTTCTTTACTGCTATTCTTTCAAAATATGAATAACAGTCCACTGAGCACTGAGGTGAATATGAGATATCAGCTAAAACTTGCTCAAAAACTTTTCTGAAATTATTCCATAGGTGCAGATAATTTTTGCTATTCCTTATCAAGTGCGTGTGTAAGTCTGTCGTGCCACCATATGTTGAATTGTCCATTTGGTCTCCTTATATGATCTTTAACAATTCCAGCTAGCTTTGAGGTTGCGTTAGGTAAGGTACATTCTTTTATTATGGTGGCAAGAAATAATGCGGAATGATCTTTCCTTTCAAATATTGGGGTTGGGACCTCACAAGGGGGTGGAGAAATCATTCGCATGTATTGGGTCTGCCTTCGAAAGATTGTGGAGTTGTGAAGTCTGGACATGTTGCTCAGCTGACTACATGCCCATAAACTAATTTGATTTGGCAACAGAAAGAGACTAATTTAAAGTTATTAGGGCAGAAAGCGTTAGATCAACCTTGCTTACGTTGATCTTCTTTTGGTGTTTGATTTGGCGAAAGAAAGAGAATATAGCTCTCCATTTGATTTCATTCTCTACGTAAGGAGATGTACTAACGATTTATGAAAGTTCATTTCAATACAGATAATTTTTCTTTTATGGTGTGTTTGGTAATTTTCCGGAAAATATTTTTCTATTTTTTTTATGTTTGGTTGGCTTGAATGTTTTGGAAAATATTTTCCTCGTGAACTCATTTTCCTCCAATTGGAGGAAAATATTTTCCCTATCAAGAGAAGAGAAAATATTTTTCAAAATTCTTTTTTAACCCTCCCAACCTTATTTCTCATCCCCACCAACCCATCACCCATCACCCATCCACCCCACCCACTCCCACCCCCACCCTAAATAGAAATATTATTAATGGTACTTTTTTTATGTAATACATAGAGTACCTTTTTTTCATTTCAACATATGAATATTTTTCTTTTCATGATATAAAAAAGTATTCTTTTTCCTATTTTAACAAAAATAGTATTTTCTTTTTATGTTTCATTAAAAAATATTTTCTACTCTCTAACCAAACACTAGAAAATATTTTTCGAATTTTTTTTTTTCATTCACCAATCAAACAAGAAAAAATAATTCATAAAAAAATTACTCATTTTTCATGAAAACATTCAGGAAGAACATTTTCTTTCGTACCAAACATTTTCGTTCGTACCAAACACAGCCTTTACTTTCTTCCTTTTTTACTCTCACGGTCTGTCCATTTCAGCGCACTTTCTTGAGCACATTTTAACCCAACACTAAAATTGAAAGATGGCATGATATCGTGTTACTCTCTACCTTTAGTTTAACTCACACCGCCCCTGGACTAATTAAGAGGTGAAATTACTGATTTGGCACAGCAGACCTTTTCGGCACCGGGCATAATGTTTACCGTTATCGCGGAATTGAGGAGAAGAGAACAGAAGAATATAGATCAAGAGAAAACAACATGATCTAAATGAACACAAAATATCACCATTACACCCCGAAAAAGAAAGAAGAAAAAAAGGTCAATATACACCACAATCCTGAGTTCCTCCTAATCTTACATTTCGTCATTTACATGGAGCCAAAAACCAACCCCACAATAAAAACCGGCCGCCAACAATACACAACAGCCATATATCAAACATCAAATGAATTTTTAAAAAAAGGCTATCTATGTCAATCGGAAAAAAAAAAAAAAAAAAACATCAGTGATGAAGAAATTAAGCACCCACACACCAGAAAACTTAAAAGCAACAGCCAATGCTTTCGGTGGATAAAGTTACAGGCATGATCTTCCAATTTCCTTTACGATCATTGGGAATTGGGGACGGTAATGGAAGCTGATTCGAGAAGTTTTTGGGCCAAAGAGAGTTGATCCATCAACTGCATGACACGTGTCCTGGAAGTCCTAGCCTGATCAACAGCCTCGGCCTCAAGTTCACCAAGCTGAGAGCAAAGTCGCTCCTCAGCCTCCTCCGCCACCCTCAGCCTTTCCAATGTTTTCTGCAAATCCTGCTTCATTTTCTCTTCCCTCTCAATGCTCTTTTTCAATTCTCTTTCCAACTCCTCGTTTCTTCTCCTGAGTATCTCACTCGCCGGCACGGCGGAGATGTCACGGTGATGGGGCTTTGTTTGGTTAGAAGGCACAGCAATTGTCGAAAACATGTTGAAAGAAATAGTAGTAGTTGAGAAATAGAAATGGTGGAGCTATAAAATTTGCTATTAAAACTGAGGCAATAGAAGCAGAAATGCAAAGGTGATTAATTTGTGAGGAATATTGTTGAGTTACAGGAGTCCTATATAGCCCCAAAATGAGTATGTCCAGGTTCAATGTATCTACCACCCTTCCTTTTATTTTATTTTTTAAACTCAATTTTTTGGGTTTCTAATTTTAAACCATTAATTAATTCAGGAGATTATTAGGTCCTGTTACGATCTCATCCATATTATATGTCTTTTAAATATTCGTAATATTACAACATCAGAGTTATGTCCACGCTCAATGTATCTAGCACCCTCAAGCATTTTTGGTTTGTACACAATTTTTTGGGTTTCTAACTTAAAACTATCAATTAATCCAGGGGCTTATTACGTATTATTGGTATTTCATCCTTATTATCTTTCTTATATGATTCCTTATTTCTCTAAAACTTTTAAATTATCCAAAATAAATTTAAGATTTTAAATTAATTAATATTTGGAATGAAGGAGGGAAGTGCTCGCATGAGTAGTCTACGTTTTTGCGTCATTGGATGCGAAAACGATTAATAAGAATATAGTAAGGCTCTACCCTTGACTTAAATTGGGGACTAGGTTATTTTATGTCTGCGATGTTGAGGGTCGGCCGTGTCCTTTCCAGATTTATATTCCCCATTGCCTCCAATTTATTTGAAGAAGAACACAGAGAAATGGGAATTCCTAGGTATTTGACTTCCCTTTTATATAAAATCCACCTCTTTATGTTGCCATTGTCATAGTCAGCATTTTAGATGTCCTTTTGGACGACTTCTTGCTAATATTTTGCAAAGGAATGGACTTGGCACTAAATTGAAGAAAATTTAGACAGTGTAATTAGGGTGGGTGCTTTTTATTTCCTGAAAATAAAAAATAAAATAACAGAACAAAATTCTGGAACTCTAGCTCGCAATTCTTGCCCCGTCTCTTGGCTATCTCAAACCACACAATTTGCTCTTAAAAATTATAAAGCCAAGGCTCTGTTGGCTTCAGGGACTGAAATCACACATCTTTTTCAATCAAATGTCAAATTAGATCGATGTTAAGTTGAACAACAAGAGGATTAAAACTGGAAAAGTGCATTATCTAATTACCCTTTGTCCAATTGATGAAGTAAAAACAAAATAAGCAATTGTTTTCTCTCTATTGAGATTTACTAAGATGCACCTTAGCAAAGGAACTTCAATACCAAGCAGTAATTAGGCATGCCACAAGAGTGAAAAGAAAATGATGTTCTTAATTAAGCAGAGGTTGTCGAGTTCTTATTATATCCGTGTCGTCTTTTCTATCGCTTTAGGTTTTGTATACTAATGGTGTAAAAAGATATTTCACAATCGGACGCATTTAAAAGACAACTGCGCTGCAGGTAATTCTACATATATAGTTGACTTAATGGCAGCATAAATTAAATAGTAAGTAACTTAAATCCTTTTTGTGAAGTAATTAACTTGCGGAATATTATATATAGAGGGAGACAACTTTTGGAGTAAACTTCATGGGTGGTCATTCAACTTTATGTTCATTGTTCAAAAGTCATTTTTTTTTTCTTTTGTTACGTAAAAGTCATTCAACTTTGTGTTCATTATCCAAAAGCCACTTTTCTTTCTTTTGTTACACAAAAATCAGTTTACTATACTCTAGTTATTACGATAATCACTTTGACCAGATTTTACAAACCTTTCACCTAAAAAGTCTATTATGCCATTGACATCATAAATCCTTACATTTATGTAATATGTTCGTACATTTAGTTTTTTCTTAATATTAATTTTCAAGAATTATTAAATTTTTTCAGTAACATTACCGTGAACAGATCTCAAGTCCACATTCTTAATCATGCTTAATGAATCATGTTTAATGAAGATTAAAAAATCAAAGGTCATTGGTTTATCAGCCAAGCCATACCCATTAATTTAATAAATAAAATATTCATATTTAAAAAAATGACACATCGGATTAATATTTTTAAATAAATAATATTAACAGATAAAGCTTTAAGAAACTTAATATCAAACACAAATATCTTTGAAACTTTTTTTTAAATTTTTATTGACTATAAAAAAACTATCATTTGTTAAACAAATATGTTTTTATTATTTTAAATAAATATTTTTTATCATTTTAATATTTAAAATATGTTCATGTTTGAATATGAATAACCAAATTGAGTGCCACAAAAAATTTAAATGTATGAATATATTATAAAAATAATAAATAAAATAATTTAAAGTTATTTTAATTATAAGTAAAATACCTAGGAAAAAATATATTATATAGTATATAATATAGAAGGTATTACGTAAATGAGAGGATTAATATAAAGGACACAATAGACTTTTCACATAAAAGTATTATAAAATCTGGACAGGTGATTTTTGTGATAAATAGAGCAAAGTAAGATAATTTTTGTGTAATAAAAGAAAGAAAAGTAACTTTTGGGGTAATAAACACAAAGTTGAATGATTTTTACGTAACAAAAAGAAAAAAAAGTAAGTTTTGCATAATGAACACAAAGTTGAATGATTACCGATGAAAGTTACTCCAGCTTTTGACAACTTCCTAATATTCAAGCTTGCCATAATCAAGGGCCAGGAATTGCTCATTCGCGTTATCCATAATTCCATATAGCTGTGCATTGAAATCAAAGGGAAAAGCAATATAAATTATAAAGAGCATCATCGCTATTTACATTCTTTCAACATCAACTCATCAAATACAGGTAACTATAGGAACGCATCATTAAAACTTGAGGAACATTTTCACGATGTGAAAGTTGGTTTTGTTACTTTTGTAGGATATCTATTGGAGTCATTGTATTTGTATTGTTGGTGCTATGAAAAATATGTGTTCTTTTTCTCCCAAGTCCTTTTAGGGAAATCAAAGCAATTGTCATCTGATGGGCTATGCAGATATAGTGCTCCAGTGTGGACCTCGTCCTCTTTCGCTATCTATAATTTGAGGCTGCAAGAATTTTACTATATCGTGGGTAGGGGAAGGGGAAATGTAGGAGGGAATTACAAGGTGCAAAATCGAGCTCTCATCAAAGGCTAAAGTTCAGGTACCCAACCAACCGAGCCACTAACATTCTCCGGGCGTAGAGTTTTCAAATTCACTATAATTGCATTTTCTTGAGGTATGATGCTGCATCTGCATCTGGTTACTGATACTCCATTCATCATATTTTATATGATGCACTTTGGCATGAAATTTAAAAAATAAATAAAGATTTTTGTAATTTAAAAACTAAAATAAGTCATAAATATTTGTGTAGTTACACATCATCTTATTAAGAAAATAAAAAAATTACGATTAATTATTTTTAAATATAAAAAAAAAAATCCATCACATAAATTGAGACATATAGAATATTATCTAAGTTTGGATAGCTCTCAAGTTCAATATGGCTTCGCGAGTTCACATGTTATGCGCTTCGATGGTGAAATAATTCAATCAACTTGGAAACTTGTGTCAGTTGAGGAGAGACTCCATTCGTTATTGCTTAACCACTTCATTAGTATATTGGTAAATTTTGCAGATTCACATAGCCTTACAGCAAATCGCCATTGTTAATTACACTTCGCCCATTTAAGACTTCCAAAATGGAGGACAAAACATAACTACAGAAAATGACAAGAGACCAAAATGAAAAATGAAAAGTAAACCTTGGCAGGCTATAACAATTGTGTCGGTTCCACAAGTCGAATGAAACGTGAAATCTGATTATTTCCGGCGGTAATGTAGAATATTTTATAAGTGGAGTTAACCTTTAATAAATAAATAAATCAGTATTAATAACAAGCTATGTCTTTGTTTTATATTTATTGTTTGAAACAAGGTGTATACACCCCTGATCCCTGGTTATTTTAATTATCGTGAATAGTCTCTTTCCTCCTTCAAAATTTGACAAACAACGTAACTTTTGCTACTTCAATTCCAATTAGTGCGTCGTGTAGAGCAATTTTACTTAATAGTCAACTGTTGGTACAGTCTGCATTAGGTATGCATTGATATCCTATAAAACAGGATAAATAATCTGCCAAAACTAAGCATGTACCTTTTTCTTTACTAGGCATGTACTCTTCTTTTACATCGTATAGTATATGATATGATCTTTTATTCTTTTGGATAATTTACATACTAAAGTCAAATATCTCCTCTTATCTTAATCAATAAAAGTATATTGTTAGCGTAAAGGGAAAAATTCATAATAATTATATAGCAAAATTAGCAAACAAAATAAATATTAGAAGGAGAGAAGCACAGTATATATAGGGTCATAACGGTAGGAAATTCGTTCGTCTTATGCGAGTTTATTTCTTGATTTGTAAATTTTGACAGCCACTCAGTGTGCCTACAACCTGTGAGCTAATTCCCCAAAGTTGTCGGCAATTTTTTTAGCAACTTAAGAAGAGAGATCTCTGGAAGATCACGTCTTAACCCCAAATTTGCTAACTCACTTTCTACATATTCTAATGTTAGCTCTTACGTAAATTTTTTTTAGAATTTTTTTTTTAATCTCTTAAAATATAGGGGATGAGTTGAGACATTTCAAGAGGGCAGTGGCGAAATCAGAAATTTTTTCATAGATTTTCAGACTTAAAAGAAGTAAAATAAAATTTCGACAAAAGATGTTCAATATATATTATATATATCTAAAATCAATATTTAACTTATTGTAATTTTTCGTAATATTTCGACTAAGGATGATCAACTGACTACCCTTAGCAAAAAGTGGCTTCGCCCCTACAAGAGGGAGAGAGATGATATCTTATTGTCCAATTAAATTGTTAAGATCTCCAAGTTATTCGTTAATCGGCCAAAGCATCAACTGCACATGATTGAACGTCGAGAGGGGAAACATAGAATAAATGCGGTAAAGCAAAATTGTACAGAGTTTAGATCAAGAGTAGAGTTTCAGAATGTGATGTTTATGAAAGATGAATTGACAAATAATTTCATTTTTTGTTTCATAAAATTACAATATCGCTTTTGCTTCTCATTTTATCCAGACCTTTTTGGTAAATTTTAATCAAAATTAAAATGGAAAGAAAGTCTAAGGTTATGTTGTGCTCTATTTTTATGTCACATCCATGGCCGAGTAGGTTTAGTTTATATATGGAATTGTAAATATCTTTAACACTAAGGAGCCATTTGATTTGCAAACAATATTATATAAGAATTATAAACTGAATGTTTATGAATGATGCGCATATCTATCATTTTACGAATGTTTATTTATTGTATTAAAAATTGAATTACGATGTAAAATATAAAAGTTTGTAATTCTACAAACATTTTAGAAATACATAAAAATAGAAAAAGAAAAAAGAAATCAAAGAATTTTTGGTCTTTTATGCTTTTAACCCATAAAGCTAACCCCTCTATACATTATCCCCTGCGGAATTCAGCATAAATATAGCAGTGAAATTATGTTGCCAGTATCTCCTACCAAATGATTTTTGTTTTTTTCTGGCCTAAGGGGTGGATATGTAACTAAGAAATTGGTAATGATTGATATTTTATATGTTAACATTTTAGTATTTATTTTCCCTTATTTTTATTTATGTTAATACAAACGGATTCATCCCCCACGTCTTTAGGGCATGACAAGGTAAGGCTAAAATATCAGTGGAGTCGGAAAATATTTGAGGATTCCCAATATTATAATCGCCTTTTTCCTAAGAGATCCGGTAAAATCAGTTAAAATAAATTTCTCAAGTTGAATTACGCTTAGATGAAAAAAAAATTGATTTACGTCCGCCAAAAGATCAATATTCTCTAAATTATTAATCTAAAAGACCTTTAATTTAAAACGGAGAATTAAAAGGAAAGTAAAAAGAGCAGGAGTCCACATGTTGGCTTCTTTTACGGGTCCGGAACCAAAGTGCGGTTCATTTGGATTAAAGAGACAAATTAGGTTTAAAAAAAATTAGGCACCTTTTTATATATAACGTTATTATTTATCGCGCTATATTTGAACTTAAAATGGACAGGAGGGTAAAGCGCGCATATATAAGACACTATACTATAGCGCCTTATATATGCACGCTATACCGATATAAAAAAATGTGCCATCTCCTTCCCCCACCAGACGCGAACCAGAACCCCCAAAACCCCAAAATA
>MCJB01041808.1:97507-161317 GCA_002018475.1 Nicotiana obtusifolia
CCCCCCCTCCCCCCCAATATAATGAAATGCTAATTTTTCGCTCTTCGGACATTATGACAAAATGCAAAATAACTTAACGAACACATATTTCGAAAGACTTGAAAGATGTTGAATGGATTTTTATCATATTCTGAAACTCCTTAAATAAGGAAAAACCCATCCCGAGGGGTACAATTATTTGATGTATAGCGCATCCATAATAGGCGCTATACCCATATGAATTATTGGTGCGTCAGTTAAGTGCAGAAGACTTATTGGTGGGGCCTGCCACACCTTCGTTTTTCGGGGAATAAGGAATTTTCCAATTAAAGTGACATTATTCGAAATGAGATTATTTATTTAATTAGAGACGCCACTTGGAATAATTATTATGGTGTCCCAAATCACCAGTTTATTTTCAAATCCCAAATCGAGGAAATTGACTTTGTTTAATTCCGCAAAAATCAGAAGATCGGGTAAGGAATTCTGTTAACCCGAGAGAAGGTATTAGGCATTCTCAGATTCCGTGATTTTAGCACAGTCGCTTTAATCATACCTGGCTTAATTGATTGTTTAATTACGTATTTTAGAACCTCTGTGTGTTACCTTTTATCGCTTTTAAATTACTTGTTGTTTCTAATTAGGAATTATCTGGAAACGAATTACGCGTACGTGTATTCGTTTTGTTTGGTGTGTCAAAAACCATATCACGCGTAGGTGTACACTATTAGCAACACTTTATTATTATTAAGATTATTTCATCCAAGGTTGCGCGAACGCTTATCTTGGTTTTTAATTTTGAGAATCGTAATTATATCACGCGAACATATACATAATCACGATGATTTGATTAATTAAGAGTGTGCCTAAGGCATTCTACCGCATCATGATTTCAATTTCTAAGTTTGGGATTATTATGAAAGCCATAGGTTATGAAAATTATTATTATGGGAAAGTGTATTGCTTTGCTATTATTACAGTTAAGAGAATTATCTACGTTGCAAATCATGGATGGGCTAATAGTAGTGGAGTTTCGGAGAGAAGCGGCCCAAATCTTCTTTCTTTCGTAAGGATTGGAACTAAACCCATCTCCTATTGTTCTTCACATCACTGTTTATATACTTAAGGGATTTAATTTTTATTAAATAAAATAAAATAATGATAGCTAAAATAATATTAATTCATGAGTCAAGAAATTAAAACAATAGATCCAAACAACAAAACATCAACTAAAGGAACCAAACATCATGCCATTTTTTCAAAAAAAGAAAAAATGTTAGAGAAAGGGCCAAAAGAAACGAATCTTCCAAATAACAATATATATTATCCCCGGCATTAATGCTTAATCAAACAATTAATGATCTTAAAATTTCAATAAGTCATAAAGACAAAATCTAAAAAAAAGAAACCTCTAGCGAATCAAGTTTATTCTCAGGACCGTGATGACCTCGACGACTCGAACAGTAACCTCGACTGGACTTGACTCAGAGCCTCGACTCAGAAACCTTAGCTATCTTTTGGTAGTGTTTTGGAGGTGAGGAGCTGGGTTTTCATGGCGGGTTGAGACGGTCTCGGGCTGACGAGAAGGCTGAGTCGTGGTGGAAGAAAAGGGGGCGACAGAGGTGTTGTTTTGCTGGATTTTGTACTGTGTTTTTGGTGTGACTACACAGCTATTTGGAGACTGTTTCTGCTGCATTTTGGTTGGTGTTTAGAGACTGTTTTGCAGTTGTTTGGTAGCTTTTTTGTGGTTTTTGCAGCTAAAAAGCTGCTAATTTTTTACTTCAAAAAGGTGGCTAACGGTAGTGCTCTACAAGGTATTTTTGGGGGCTGTTTTGTGCTTTTTTTGACCTGTTTAGAAGCTAAGTTTCAGCTTCGTTTCGGTGGTGTTTAAAAGTGATTGAAGGTGGTATTAATGGAAGAAATTTGGTACACTTTAATGGAAGAAAACAGAGGTCATTGGATGGTGGAGAAAAGCTCCATTAATTGCTAAGACCTTGGGAAGGAAAATAAAATTTTTGCTCTCTCCAAATCTTTTTTTTTTCCCTTTTGTATATTCTGCTCCTATCTCTGGGTGTGTGGGTGTTTATATAATGTGAGGTAAATGGAGTGGTGCGCAAGAAATAAAAATGCCTATCTATAAAAATAATCTGTGTGTATTGATAAAAGACAGAAATGAATTCTCCTCCACAAATGTGAATGCCCAGGTGATTTCTAACTGCTTTTGAATTTGGACTTAGTAATCACATGAGTTTGTTGCAAAATTGAATGAAGGAGTATCTTTAACAAGCTTCATTTTAATTGGTTGTTGCATTTCGATTTTCTTTTTAAAAATAATAAATAGTCAAATTAAATACTACTCCTATATAAAAATAAACTTTTTTGGAAACTTTTCTTTCTTTATAAATAAAGATAAAACTTATACTAAAAATGTGACTTTTTTTTTTTTGTGATTTTGATTTTCTTAAACAAAACCTATAAAAAGAGAAATAAGAGCTAAAATATGTAGATTAAACTTAAATATATTTAGATACTAAAAAGTGAAGAAAAATTTAAATATACTCAAAATTAGATGTTCACAAGACCATATTTTATATATAGCGCGGTTATTCACCGCGCTATACCTTAACGGACAAAGCTACCGTTAAAGTATAGCGCGATGAATAATCGCACTATAAAGAAAATTGTGCCCAATTTTTTTTAACTTATCTGTATCTCTAGAGTCCAAATCAACCATACTTCTTTTACTGTCAAAATTTACTTCACTAAAATTACTGCTCCAGAGAAACTCCAGATGTCAATGCAAATTATATATCAAGCCAGCTTCATGTTACTTGTCTACTCCGTCTAATTTTAATTGTCTAAAAATAATTGATACTTTAGGAATCTAAGACTAAGTTTGTTAGCTGTTTCTAACTATAACCTTAATATTAAAGAATTAATAGTTCTTTTTAGTATTGCTTTCTCCGTCTACTTTAGTTGATTTTTTAATTTTTTTGTGATCCATAATATTTGATTTTTTCATATATTGAGAAATACTTAATTTTTTTTTTTCAAAGTTGCCCTTGAAATATCTATTATAATTTTAATAAACAAATTAAAAAGATTTAAAGGTTAATATGGTCAATTTTATTATTAATTAATATTAAAAATAAATTTTTTTAATATGTATAAAAAGAGCAAAATAAAATATCACTTAAAGTAGACCTGAGAGAGTATTCAATAATTTAAAAACATTTAATAATGTTAAATTAGTAAATGATACCTTATATTACTTATTGTTTTTCTTAATGAACAAGAGTTAAATCGATAGTTAAAATGGGATGTATGGAATACCTTTTAAGATTTTCATAATCAAATTCAGATAAAACTCGCTAACTAATAACCAGACCATGCACCGGAGAAAGCTTGAAGAAGATACATTAAAAAAAAAAAATTCCCCCATCACACCTCGGAGACGAAAACAAGGGGGAAAAAACAAGTTAATATACACCTCCATTAATCCGAGTAACTAATCTTTCATCTTTTCATTTGAAACCAACGCATAATTTTACAGGCGTACGTGCTCTACCTAGTTTGAAAATGGAGATGAAGCGTCAAACTCCATTTCCCCTACAATCACTGGGAACTGGGAACGGTAATGGAAGCTGATTCGAGAAGTTTCTGGGCCAAAGAGAGTTGATCCATCAAGTGGATGACACGTGTCCTGTACGTCCGAGCCTGATCAACAGCCTCGGCCTCAAGTTCACCAAGCTGAGAGCAAAGGCGCTCTTCAGCCTCCTCCGCCACTCTCAGCCTTTCCCATGTTTTCTGCAATTCCAGCTTCATTTTCTCTTCCCTCTCAATGCACTTTTTCAATTCTTTCTCCAACTCCTCATTTCTTCTCCTGAGTATCTCGCTCTCCGGCACGGCGGAGATGTCACGGCGATGGGGCTTTGTTTGGTTAGAAGGCACAGCAATTGTCGAAAACATTTTAGTGGAATTAGTTGAAGCAGAAAATAGCTATTATTATTATTGAGCTTAAAAAGGAAGGAAGAAAAGGAAGGAGACTGATTTGTGGTTTTACGCTGAAATATGAAAACAGTTTAGTTGGAGGAGTTTTTATAGACCCAAGATTAACATGTCCAGGTTCAATGTATCTAACTTCTAGTATTGTTTAAGTTGATATTTTTGTAGTGCTACAATTATTGATTCAGCTAAATTTCTTTTTCCTTTTTTCTTTTTTGTAATTCAGGGGCTTATTGCGTAATTAGAGAGCAGAGAGTTTTTGTCCTCTTTTTATAAGCACCAGTGCACGTTATCCATCTCCCAGGCCCTAGCGTCACATGACTAGTTTTTTCACCTTAGTGTTTGTTTTGGGCTCTGATTAACTCGGATTCACGTGAAGATCTCATTTATAAGAATAAAATGCGAATTAATTTTTTGAATCCGAAGGCTTAAAATGATGGATGAGTACTCGTTTAGTACATAGGAGAAGAGATAATTAATCTCGAAATTAAATTTAAAATAATTTATTTCATATTTGATTGAAATAAATCGTGGTATAACTAATTCCAAAATTTGTTATTATGAAATTACAGTGTTTTTTATGCCGCTGGAATGGGATAACTTTTTTTCCACTCAAACGATTGAGTGTTTCAATATACTGCGTCATTGGATACGAAATGAGCAGCAAAATAGTGCAGGGGACCAACCTGACCTTGAATTTGTGGACTACAATAATGTGTGTCAGTTTTGATTTGTGATGTTGAGAAGCGGCCGCGCTGTATATGACCGGTGACGGCACAGCTTCTTGGTATTATTATTCAACTATCCTTCCACTTGGGGAAGACGCAAAAACTGTCCTTCCATTATTTCCTCTTTTCCCTAATTTCTTTTATTTTTAATACTTAAATAAGAAGAGCCAAGTAAGAACAACTAAAATAGCAATTTCTAGGAGCTTTGATTTCCTTTTCGAATCCTCCCTTTCTGTTCTTTGTTGGATTTTTTATCCTTATTATTATTATTTGCCGTCAACGTATTATTTTATTTGACGCTAGATGGAGAAAATTTAGACGATGTTAAAACATATTGAGGATTTTCAAAATCAGATTGAACGAGATCAAATTTGGACTTTATGACCAACTTTGCGAGTTTGATTTTTTTGAAAATAAAGTTGGATTAAGTTTCATCACGAGATAGTTATCTTTTAGGTTATTCTACCCCTCTTTTTTATCATTTTTTTTGTTCTTATTTTTGGGTTTTGTTGTATAATTTGACGCCCTGTAACAGCAAAAATAAAAGTTAGGCATGAGTACATATTTCCATAATAATTTGAGAAACTGAGATCTCTTGGTGTCTCAACACCTTTAAGCTCTAGACAGGTTCAATGTTTAGTTCGATAGGTTATTTTATAAAATTCTTATTTTTTTCGGTTACTCTATTTATATAATTAATATTAGACTTTCGAAATCATCTCAATCATCTCGGTTTTTCTTCGGTATCAATATGATTCATTTTCAAAATTTTAAAATGTCATGTAAGAGTTGCGAGTAAAAGTAATTAAGAACGCAATAATATATGTACTTGAATGGGACTTGGCAAAACTCTCTAGATATTTTAATGTTTAAAAGGTGATAAATCGAGGAAACATGAAAGATGGCGAAAATAGAGATCCATCCCACTATTACTGCAACGTAAAAGAAATTGAGCATAGACAAGAGAAATATTAATCACATAAATGAAAAGATGTTAATCAAGCTGAAACTTAAAAATACTATTTATTAAAAAATTAAGTATCTAACAAGAAAATCTAAAATTTTACGAAAGGGAAGATATTCAATACCTTGTGACTTTCCACTCAAGATTGGTGGAATACCTTGTATCTACTACTCAAGATCCAGGAACTAATTTAATTTCAATAGGAGTAGCATAATAGGTTAGGAGTTGAGACTTTAGATTTTACTTACTTGTTAGCTTATAACTATTCCATAATCATAGGGCCCAAGGAGAAAGTTTAGTGCTTGTTATTTTTAAACTTATTAAATAATAAATATTTTTTATCTATAAATTTATGAGGTAAGGTTCAGTTTTTTTTCCGAATATTATTTAAAATATATCTTAATTATTCGTATGATTATAAATTTATATAAAAATTTATAATTTTATTAAAAGAAAATTAATAATCGATTCGGTTTGATTATACCGATTTAATCGGTTTTAAAGATCCATTAATGCCCCATAGTTCTAACCACTCATGCTTTCATTGGCAACCGTCATGTCATGTGTTTATTGGTATGAAATATGAATACCTCTAAGTGTCGTGCCATTAACAAGACGGACCTCAAATTTCCATTTTTTGGGTACTAAGTTTTGTAACTCAGAATAATTACATACCTTGTTTGACACAACATTATACACTTTACTGATCATATTTTTTTTCGCAACACCTTAATTACCAATAATACATTAATTTAGTATAGTTATAATGTTATATATATATATATATATATATATATATATATATATATATGGCAGTTAATTTCGTACAAAATAGTGGCAAAGGAACTTCAAGAGCTAGCTTCTCCGATGGATGAATCTCCGTTGTAAAAAGTAACTTTGCGTTAAAAAGATGGAGTGAAGGAGGGGGCATTTGACACCTTCCACATTTGCTGTGAAGGGCCAAGAATTGCTCATTCGTTATCCTCTCTATTTTTTGTTGGGATCAATGAGAACAACTCATAATAGCTAAAGAGCATTACTTATTGTCATTCACATCTTTTCAACATCAAATTATCAAGAAGTTGGTAGCATGCAATAGGCAGTGCGCGTCATTATAGTTTTTGAGAGCAATTATTCACGCTCTGAAAGTTGGTTACTATCCTCTGCTTCTTTACAGCTTGGTGAAAAGTTTTATCCACTTCTTTATTGCTTGATCACAGTTTAAATTTTGCGTACTGACTTAGCTTTACTAGTGGTGGATTCAAGATTTAAAAAGGATATATGCACTGCTGAAAAAGTAAATTTAAAATTTATATTTGATGGTTTGTCTTTAGTCTTTTATTATGAACCCACTATACATTTGAAATTATATATTCAAAATTATATATTTTTAAGATTATAGTAATTTTCACATATATATCTATACTCCGTACCAAAAAACAAAACTATCCAAATTTGAATTTGAACCACTAATTTTATTTATAAAGGTACACTCAATAATAATTATACCATAATCCTTGTCAGACCCAAGATTTATTTCTTATATTGGTTAATGTCATTGAAAAGGTATGTCCCCCAATTAATCCTTGTCCAAAATGAGACACACAAATGTAACCAAAAGAAAAAGGTTGAAGTGACCCAAAGCCATATTACTATGCTAGTCCCTAACGCAACTGAACTCAAGCATCTTTTGACATGAAACAGCTCCACCTATAATTTTAGAATCGGTGTGTTCGAGTCACGAAAATAATTATATCTTCGACAAGGGATCAAAGGAGAATTAAAGGAAACTTTAAAATAAAAAATAAACTCAAGCATCCTATAAAGATTACAATTTACAAATTACAAGATTTCTTTTGACAACTTAATGAGATAATGTGGAGTTCCTTAAGTTAACTATAGTTAGTCGGCTGTTATTAGTTAACTAAAGTTAGACATAATTAGTTAGTTGACAACTTTCAAATTAGTTGGTTAACTATATACATGTGCACTGTACAAATTCAATAATAAATGAGAAAATATCGAAAAGCTTCCTTTCTCTTCTCTCTGTCGCTCATCTTTGTCCTTCAATCCCTCATTTCAATTCTGCAATCTAACATGGTATCAAAGCTATGGTTGACTGATTCATAGCTATGGTTGAATGATTCTAGGGATTTTTCACGGAATTGAAGAAAAATCGATGAGAATTCGTTTAATTTTTTTGTCGTTTTTTGCTGAACACTAATTATGTGTGGGTGATGGCGATTGGGAAAAATTTGAGCAATTCTGAGCTCAGCGGAGCCACCATGAATAGCAGCGATAGTATCGCGACTAGAGAAGGAACAATGAATCTCGATCACAAATCATCCACTTTACCTACATTTATGTGATGGACCAGAATCGATGTCCGTCGGACTACTGCTGATAGGGTTGGAAAACTATACAATCTGGAGTCGTGCGATGAAAGTCGCATTATTGGGAAAAAATAAGCTCTGTCTCGTTGATGGATCCACATGTAAAGTTGATTTTGGTGGAATTAGGGAATCAATGGGAGAGATATAATGCCATTATTACTTCGTGGCTAATGAGTAATATAAGTAAGGAATTACAAACTGGTGTATTGTTTTCCTCGAATGCATAGACGGTTTGGGCTGAATTGCAAGAGAGGTTTGACAAGGTAATTACATCGAGACTCTACTATTTGCATAAAGAGATTTTTACCTCAGTGCAGGGATCATCCTCTATGTCAGTATATTTTACAAAGCTGAAGGATTTGTGGGCAAAGTATGATTCGATCCTCCCACCACCATCTTCTAAGGAGTACGTTGATCAATTAGAATTCCAACGTTTATTGAAATTTTTAATGGGTCTGAATGATAGTTTTGAGCAAGCTAGAGGACAAAACCTATTGATGTCTAATGTTCCAACCATTAATCAAGCATATGCAACGGTTATTCAAGATAAAAGTAGGAGATTGATCGGGAGCAACTTGCTGAGGAATTCTGGATACAACGAGCCAACATCTATGTTTACAGCTCTATCACGCAATAAAAAAAGGAGGACCTATAATCTGGAATGTGAATTTTGCCACCAAAAAGGGCATACTAAGGAAGTTGTTACAAGCTAATGAAATGTGATCATTTTGGGAAACAAGACACTTAAAGGAAAATTGTTATCAGCTCATTGGTTATCCAGCAAATTTTAAGGTCAGACACAAAGCAAATATAGCTCAACTGGAGGGAAACAAAATGCCTGTCAACACACATGCAGCACCTACTCAGCAGCCTGCTTAAATGTTTACTCAGGAACAAGTTGCACAAATTTTGCAAATGCGGAACAGAACTAATATTGGAGGTGATGCTAGCGCATACATGGCAGGTAACTATAGTGTTCATAACATCAAAAACTTTGAGTGGATCATAGATACAGGGGCTACGGATCATATGACTGGTAATAAAAATTTGTTACACAATGAAACACTAGTAGGAAATGCAGGACAAGTGCAATTGCCTACAGGGGACTCAGCCTCGGTGACACATATAAGGACCAGTCAACTCAGTGGAGGTGATATGCTTCAGCATGTTCTTTGTGTACCGGCCTTTAGGTTCAATCTTTTGTCTGTATCTAAAGTGACAAAAGAATTGAATTAGTTTTTGGGCTTCTTTCCTGCCTTTTGTGTCTTCCAAGGTCTCTTATCTGGGAGGGTGAAGGAGATTGGTAGGGAGGAAGATAGCTTATACATTTTGTCTACAACAGGGGATATCAAACACAGAAGATTCATCATTCATTTGCAGTAGTTAACATAGAGAATGCAGTTATGTGGATGGCACATGTGCCTATGCAGATACTGAGGAGAATTGATAGTCTAAAGAGTTGTACAAGTCCTCAATTGAATAAATGTGTAGTTTGTCCATTAGCTAGACAAACTAGGATGCCATTTCCAATAAGTCACAATAGGAGCATAGATAGTTTTCACTTGATTCTTAAGATGTATGGGGTCCCTACAGAGTTCCTACTCACAATGGGATGAAATATTTCTTCACTTTGATTGATGATTGTACAAGGTGGACTTGGGTGTTCTTAATGAGACTTAAATCTGATGTTGTTTTCTTGCTAAAAAATTTCTTGATTATGGTTAAGACACAATTTGGAAAAACAGTTAAAGTTGTTAGGTTAGACAATGAGAGTGAATTCTTTAACAACAGTTGTAAGGAACTATTTCAATCCAATGGAATAGAACATCAAAGCTCTTGCCCATATACTCCTCAGCAAAATGGAGTGATGGAAAGAAGGCATCGACACATTATGGAAACAGCCAGAGCTATCGAATTTCAGGGGCATATACCAATCCAATATTGGGGACATTGTGGGAAGACAACAGTTTATATAATCAACAGAGTTCCTTCTTCTGTACTTGGATACAAAGTCTTCCTATGAGATGCTTTACAATGCGCCACCTTCTATATCTCACATGAGAGTCATTGGATGTTTGTGTTTTGCTACTTACCTGCCCAGATCAGATAAGTTTCTTCCTAGAGCTGTGAGGTCTGTTTTACTGGTATGCTCCTCAACAAAAGGGTTATCAACTATTGAATCTGGAAACTGTTGAATTGTTCATCAGCAGGGATGCAATTTTTCACGAAGATGCATTTCCTCTCCAAAATCTCTCAATTGACTCTGACAATATTCTCATGGAGGATCATGCCACTTCATCAACCAATGTAGCTGATAGTCTGTTTCCACCAGCAGTATCTCCACATCAGAGCAAATGGTGCAACAAATCTCTACACTAGGAGCTTCAATTATTGATGTTCAACCTGTTGCTCCTGTTACATGTGACCACTTGAGCACGAAGTTCCTGACGCTCCTTCCTTCCACACTGAAGAATCTGCCTCCACAGAGCTTGCTTATGATGGGAACATCTGTTGCTACAACTTCTTCTCCCACACATGAGGATATTTGGAAATCTACTAGAGTTTCAAGGCCACTCATATGGCTCAAGGACTATGTTAGACTTGATAAGGGCAACCAAGCTAGCTGCTGCCAATATCCTTTATCAGATGTTTTCAATTATGAAGGATTGTTTTCCAAATGTCAAAGCTATCTTTCAAATTTCACTATTGCAGAGGAGCCACAATCCTATCATGAAGCTGCTAAGGACAAGTGGTGGATGGAGGCAATGCAGGCAGAAATTCAAGCTCTGGAGGACAATAAAACATGGGATATTGTTCCTTTGCCTAAGGGCAAGAAGGCCATAGTTTGCAAATGGGTTTACAAGATCAAATATAAGGCAGAAGGTGAAGTGGAGAGATTTAAAGCTTGCCTTATTGCCAAGGGTTATAGTCAGAAGTAAGGACTGGATGATCAAGAAACCTTCTCACCTGTAGTTAAGATGGTCACTGTCAGAAGTGTTTTAACAAAGTCATCTAGATTACTCCCTTTTCACTAAGAAAGTTGCAGGAAAGATAATTGTAGTCTTGGTTTATGTTGAAGATTTGCTCATCACAGATGATGACTTTAGTTGATACACGAGACTAAGGATGTCCTACAATCCTCTATTAGAATCAAGGATTTGGGAAAACTCAAGTATTTTTTAGCATTGAATTTTCTAGGAGTGCTAAAGGGATCCTCATGCACCAGAAGAAGTATGCCTTGGAGCTAATTGTTGATTTAGGTCTTTCTAGTTCCAAGCCTATTGCCACGCCTATGGAGTTGAATGTCAAGCTCACTGCTGTTGAATTTGACACTCATGTTGGTTTTGTTGAAGACAAGGCCTTAGATGATCCAGTGCCTTATCAGAGATACTTGGGCGTTTATTGTACCTCACTATCACTCGACCTGATATTTCATTTGCTGTCTATTGTCTCAGTCAGTTCATGCATTCTCCAAAGACTTCTCACTGGGAAGCTGTACTCAGGGTGGTTGAATATTTTAAGTTCTGTCCTGGTCTAGGGGTCTTATTGTCAGCTGTTTTTTCTGAGTCTTTCATTGCATTTTGTGATGCTGATTGGGCCTCATGTATTAGGAGGTCAGTCACAGGCAATTTGGTCAAGTTTGGCTCTTCCCTGATTTTTTGGAAGTCCAAGAAGCAGGCCACCATTTCTAGGAGCTCTGCAGAAGCCGAATACAAAAGTCTAGCTTCCGCAGTGGCTGAATTGGTTTGGCTTCTTGGGTTGTTCAAGGAGTTAGGGGTCACTATTTCCTTGCCTGTTCCCATATTCAGTAACAGTACATCTGCTATTCAGATAGCTGCTAACCTTGTGTTTCACGAGCACACCAAACACATCGACATTGATTGCCACTTCATCCGGAAAAAGGTACAAAACGGTCTCATTAGTACTCTGTATTTTGCCACTGATGATCAATAAGCAGAGCTTCTCACTAAGGGTCTTGGGAGACCTCACTATACTCATTTGTTATCCAAGCTTAGCATGAAGAACATCTTCATGTCCCCTATCTTGAGGGGGGATAATGAGACAATATGTGGAGTTCCTCAAGTTAATTATAGCTAGTAGGCTGTTATTAGTTAACTAGAGTTAGACATAATTTGTTAGTTGACAACTGTCAAATTAGTTAGTTAGATATATACATGTGCACTGTACAGATTCAATAATAAATGAAAAAATATCGAGAAGCTTCATTTCTCTCTCTGTTGTTCATCTTTGTTCTTCAATCCTCCATCTCAGTTTTGCAATCTAACACTACTTCTAAGTGTCCTGCGCAGAGTTCACACTTCTAACCATCTTTATACTCCATAAATTCAGACTTAGATGTCAAATTGATTTATTAATCAAATTTGGATTGGGTTAGAATTAGAGGAATCAATAAATAAGCCATATTAAACCCATCAAATGTTGTTTGACTCAATATCGGTTCGGTTAATTTTGTCTAAAATAAATGAATTATATAATCCATTTCGTTATAAGATAAATAATCCTCTCTTTATCAGAAAGTGAAATTTTAGAGAGATCTGTACCTATTAATCTATTTATAAATTGTTCAACAAAATCATAATCAAAAGAAGACTATGATTTTCACATAAAGTATGATAGAAAGAGTACCACAATTTTCTCTAATTTAATCGATAATTATCTACTCTTGTTGGTGAATTAGACAAAATTCATGATGTAAACTGAGAAAAAGCATGACAAACAACATCAGCAAAAAAAGAAAAAGAAAATTAACAATAGAAGTAGAGAACGGCTTTTGGCACATTATAGGGTCACAGTAATATGTTCGTCCAATGGGAATTAAATCAATTAATTAAATAATTAAGTAATAGTCGACGGCATTAAACCGCCCAATTAAGATGCTTAACCAATTTAAGTGGGGGAAAAAAAGGAGGCGCTTTATTTTATTGTATTCTGAAAGTTTGTGGATACGTAATTATGGTTGCTCTGTACACCAGAATATTCCATTGTGATACCGTGCGGCGTGCAGCGCTCTTAAATACGTCGTTTCCTCAGAAATTAACACTTGTAACTAATATCTCAATGTTATCTGATGAGATTTTCCTACGCAAAATTACACACAAACAGTTAAAAGCAGCTACAACACCAATTCGCATACCTCAACTTTCTTTCATTTTACTTTTGTTTATACTTTCCGGTATGATGAAGATGAACAATATACTTCGGACAAATGACTTATTTTTATAAGAATATTTTTCTAGTACTTAGATGGAGAGTGAAAATAATATTTGCAAGAAAAAAAACTTTAAGAGATAAGAATATAAACGCAGCGATAAGAAAAAGTCACTCAGCGAATCGGTGGATCACACACTTAGAGATAGGGACAGGAGCATAACTTATTAAAGATTGATAATAATATTAGTAAATCAAATAGTGTATTGGTGAAAATTTTTTCTTTTGGTATTTTCATAACCAAACTCCAACGAATAACTTACTGTTTAAATAAATAAAAAACTCTATCATACCAAAAATATGTAATTTTTTGTCTGAACCAAACAAATGTAATTGGATTATCATTTTCAGGAAAGAATGATTTCTTTTACGAAGTGAACAGGTCACAACAACCTAATGAAGTTCCGCCAAACAATTAGGGTGGGCAGAAGTGCACATCAAAATTTTAGGATAATGTTGATTGACATCTCGAAAAAAGTTTTTATACTCTTTATCCGCAAAAGATAGTGGCAATCACATCAAAATATGTAACAATCGGAGATGATAAGCCAAGTTTCTGATATTGTAGTTTGGCCCATCCTTACTTCTATTATTATAGTTTAACTCCACTTAACTTATGCATAAATTGGGCTTATTGGACTACATTCAAGCAAGCTAGAACCCGCTATAAAATTTATCCAAGGGCTGGTAGATAAGCCCATGTTCCATCTATACAAAAGAAGCAGATCGAATGTGACCTTTGGGCTGGGTCTCTCGGGGGTTTGCATATACCCAGTTTTGGAGCCACTTTTGAAGTTATATTCGGATTACACAAAAATTACAAGTTTACCCCTCTATGATTTACTACGGGCTTAGTGGGTCTGAAGTTAAAAAAAATTCGTATTTGAAGTTGCAAACTTAAGATGCACTTACGACCGTTTTAATTTGAAGTGCGACTATTTTTTGTATGCACTTAAGACTTTTTTCAGTCTAAAGTGTAAAAGTTTTACATTTAAGATGCACTTAAAACTTAATTGGTCTAAAGTGCGGCTAATTTTTGCTTGCATTTAGTGCTAATTTTTGTTTGCATTTAAGACTTTTCAGTATGAAGTATAAATTGCCTAGAAACAAAAATTTATTCTTTGAATTTCAACATTTCAATACAAAAATTTATTCCAAATGCTCAAATTTGAAACATAATTTTCAAATATCATAAAGTACAAACTCCAATCTTCAATTTGTCAAAATAACAAGAAATCTAACAAACTCATTTTTTAAATAAAAGGAAGAAAAAAAAACCCTAAGCAGTAGCCACATCAGTTCACTACTGTAAAACATCAAAACCACCTTAAAACATGTTTATCACCTTTATTCTCACGCTAAGTGAGAAGAAGATGAAAAAGGAGGAGAAAATATCTGAAATTATTTGTACTTTAGGTATTAGTTAATTTTTTTAAAAAAAAAGTAAATACAAATTAAACGAGAATGATCAAATAGGACGCGACCTAAAACTTTTACCGCATTTGCGGGTTATCGAAAGCCTATAATTTGAAGTTGAAGGCTGGCTATTCCTTTTTTCTTCTTTGCAGCAGATGGCTAGCTTACAATTGTATAAAATTCTGTTAAACTTGGTCAGCTCAATACTCATGGGCTGAGTGTGTGTAATTAGAAACTAAAATCACAGTATGAAACGAAATTGTATTTAACCTTTTTATACGGGTAACTTGTTCAACAATGCCGATGAAGCTCGACTGTGGTAAAATGTTGAGATCAAAGGAGTCTTAGGTGGTACTTATTGGAAATGTTATAAATGCCTACTCATTCCCTTCTAAATTGTTTCTCTTTTTCTTTTTGTATTTAAAAACTAGTAAGTAACTAATAAGTTAAATATTAAAGAGTTTATAGTTTTAAAAAGGTCAAAAAATCTCCGCCAGTTCAAAATATATTATATTATACTAAAAGAAAAAGGAAGACACGTGTTCACACTTTACTTATTCCAACTGGAACAAAACATGCATCTGCCTCAAGATGAAGATTGATGACATAAAAATAGTAGAGATTGATAAAGGATGTGTGAGTGTTATGTTATATAAGTAAAAAAGTAAGTAATTATTCCTGACAAGTCGTAAGTTGGTAATTTGGAAGAAGATGATAAGTAATTTGCTCAATCAGTTAAATTGTACTATCCTAGTATATCTTACTTAAATCATCATACTATAATATATAAGAATTTACGTTTATATTATTTACTGATAATGCAAACAACTTTTTTACTACTCCAAGTGTATGAGGTGAACGCAGAACTCTAACTATAGAACATGACTAGGAAGAAACCAATATTTTTTTCCTTTTGGATTGTAGGTAAAACTATGCATACTTAATTTGCTGTGACTCCGGCCCGCTTGATATTGTCCTTAGCACGGCCGAGCGCAAGTTCACAGATCCAGTCAAATTAATCAAAACAAGCATTAGATTTGGCCCCAACGAACTGCACTCTAACCTTCTTTTTTTTTTTTTCTTTCTTTTTTTGTAAAAAGAGTTAGAGTTGTGTTTACCCTGAACTACGGGTAACAATTAAATTTGTACGTGGTATTAAGGATACGTGATTTGGCCTGATACAATTAAAGAATGAATGATAAATAAAGGTTGATTTAAATAAATGAAAGAATAGACAAACCACCAAAATTGAGTAGTTTAGCTGTGACGGAATGAACAATAATCAAATAAGTATCTTATGAAGAAGATAGTCAAAATATGTTAACTGTTATATTGATCGTATGTTGTCCTGTATACAGTAGGGTTGAATTCTTTATATAGGAGGAGAAAAGAATCCTATCCAAGGTAAAAAAACCTAATTACAGGGTAAAAGATCCCTAAAATTATTGGGTCCAATGTCTTTGCTGATTTGGGTCGTGATTTCTGCCGAGATATTTACATGTCACGAGATTTCTGGCCCTTCCGTTACGCGAATATGATATTTTTACCATAAGATGCTTTACCCGGACCGGTCTCGACAACCTTATCTCGAATACCTTGGCTTCGAGTTTTACCCCGATGACGCCTGACCTCGAACTTCCCTTCTTGAAGTGCTGGTCTCGATCTACAGGAGAGAGATCTCAGTCTACACCGATCATCGTAACCCAAACCGGTGCTTCCTATGCGCTCGATTGTATCCGACCCCATACAGATAGTCCCCTCGTTTTTTGGAGAGTAATGACAAGAAACGATATGAGCCGCCGCTTTTCAAGATTAGGTTAAGTGAGAACACACTTATTAGGTATGACACGAAGTTCGAAGCGTCAAATCAGATAACATAAAAAACGTCTTGTTAATGGATGACGCCAGCATGATGACGCACGTGGCCATTATCAAAAGAGGTCCTTTCGTGTCCCAGCTGGCGACAAACCCTGTAACTTCTGCAAATACCAATTAATATTTTCCCATCTCGTGTTTCGAACCGCCGCTTTTGAAAAGTATAAATAGCCCCTCCATTCTTCAATTTCCAGGTTTTGCGTTGTTTGAATATTTTCTTGCTTTTGCTCTCTGCAATTTTGCGCCTCAAGCAAACTTCTATCATACACTTCCCTTTGCTCGCCTCCCATCTCTTCTACTCTAATGGCGAAAACATCTAAATCCATCCCTAAAAAACAACAGCCTTCTTCCTCTCAACCCGCTGAAGAGGTTGAGCCTGCCCCTGTTGAGGAAACTTCGGTGGAGCCTCCTCTAAAAGCTTTCATACCAGTTGGATGCTCGACCGCTTCCGACTTCAAGGTGGAGAAGGCCTCTTCAGTACCGGGCGGGGGCGAACCGGTCGCTAGGTATATTAGTTCGATCACTAACAAAATCCTTGACAGGGTGAAGACGGAGTGTAAATGGGTTGGCAAGGATGTGGTAGTCCCCTCCCCGGATGAGGCGATTACCACCCATGTAAAGGGTTACTTGAGCGTCTATATCTACCCCTTCACGTTGGGACCTTTGGACCCCATAATTGTCACCTTTTTAAAAGGTACAACGTTACATTGGGCCAGGTTCATCCCTCCATTTGGCGGATAGTTTACCGCTTCCGCTTTTTTGTGAGTAAGGTCGACGGGCACCCCTTCACCGTTGACCATTTACTTCGACTGTACAGTACTAGAATCTTCCGAGGGGGACTAATAAAACTTTCTCGCCGGGCCAGCAAAGCCCCGTTTTCGAGCATTGATGAGGACAAGGACTGGGGTTGGATGAGCCGATTCGTTCGAATAAGAACCTCGGACCTTATCCCTGCAGAAGACATGTCGTTCCCTGAAAAGTGGAACATGAACCGTAAGTCTCCCTACTTAAATCCTTCTATTTTTCTTCTTTCGATATCTTACTGATATATTTTGTAAGGTGTAGCCGTTTCTCAAATGCCGGTCGCGATCCAACACTTGGAGGAATGGGTCCGGAAAGTGGTAGCTCAGAGGACCTACTCGGAGCGCGGCTTGGCGTGAAATATCGAAAGGCCTTTGGGAGGCCAAAAATCATGGTGAGCTCAATAATGTTCTCACTCCTTGCCATATGTGATTGGCGCTACTGATATCTCACTTCCTCTTTTCTTTACAGGGCTATCGAAGGATGCCGAATTGAGGCCGACGCCCACCGATAGAGAGGCTCCTTGTCCTTCCCCTGCTTCGGAGAAGGAGGGAGAGAAGAAAATAAAAGAAATCCCCGGTCCCCCAGAGCCCGAGAAAAGGAGGGTTAAGAAGAAAAGCATAGCTCGTAGGACCAGGATCGCCGACCTGGCTATCCGGCTAAGTGACGACTCCGAGGAAGATAGGAACCTCGTTACTTTAAATAATAAATCATCTCGGACAGTCCCCGAGCTGACGGTCGATGAAGCTTGCATCCCTCGAGCAAAGGATCTCGAGGCAGGGACGAGGACCGGGGAATGTGCCGATGCAGGGGAGGCAGTACAAGAAATCTCGGACCTCCCAGAGACAATGGAATCTCCCTCCTTTTCAGAGGCAACTCTTAACGAAGCCCAGACCGCAAGGACGCACACGCCGAGCAAAGGCCTGGTGTCGGCAGGAGCCTTCGAAGAGTATTTCGATGGAGTGCCATCGGCTGATACATTCGGGCTCGAAGTGCCAAGAAGGAGTCCTCCCGCCGAGACGAGCGGGGTATCTATCGGTCTCAAGTTAGTCGATAGATTTCCCGCTCCAAGCTCCAATCCTTATCGGAAGAGGGTAGTAAAGTTCACCATTCCCAAAGATGCTAGGGCTTTGGCTGCGCCTGTAGGCATGGCTAGCTACCTTCGTTGTTTGGTGATCGAAGAGGATCAGGATGCAATGGATGCGGTGGACGAGGCCTGTTTATTCAACGAAGCTCAACAGGCGGCAAATAAGGTAAAATTCCTCATAGGCTGTATTTGGTGTCCATTATCTTATTCTTAGAGTTGTACTAGCTGTTTCATTTTTTCCTCATGCCTTGCAGTCTTTGGTGCTTCATCACGAGGCGTTCCTTCGGCAAAGGGAAGAAAAGGCACGGCGCCAGCGGCTCGAGGGGGAGATGTCGACTCTTCGAGCCGAGCTGGACTTCATGCGTAAAGAGAATGACAGAACACTCGACCAGCTGGGGCAGCAGATTGACCGATTAAATCAACTTCGGTCCGTAGTGAGAGAGGCCAAGGCAGAAACCGATGAATGGAGAGCCAAGGCCGATATATTGACTTCGGAAAAGGAAACCCTCCGGGCTCCTGTAGTACCCTTGGAGGAGCAACTTTCGGAGGCACAAGAGAAAATCAGGGTTCTGACCAGGAGCACCCATTCACTTCAGTCCCAAGTCGAGGCGCTCACTCTGGATCGGGATGTCCTGGTAAACGAGCTGCAATCAGCAAAGTCCGAGATTGCCACGTCCAAAGCCGACGCCGATGACCTGATAGCTCAATACAGAGCTGATGCTGAGGCCGCCCAGGAGCAATCAAAGATTTTGGTCTAGTACCCTAAGTGCCAGACCCGTCTTTTCGTCCTCGAGTAGCTACAAGCTCGAGGCCTCAATCTATCTTCCGAGGTCGATGAAGCAGCAAAGATCGAAGCTGATGCAAGGAGGTGGGCCTTCCCTGAAGAAGAAGAAGAAGAAGAAGAAGATAATTCTGGTTGATGCTGCCTGTAAAATGATATGACCTTTTTGTAACATATTTTAATTTACATATATAAAAGAATCCCTTTTTTTTGGTTTGACTTTGCTCTGAAACTTTCGTAACTAGTAAATTTTCCTGCCTTAGCTAGGATTTGTTTCACCATAGATTTTCTCCCTCTATGACCGACCGAGTAAGGACCACACTTCGAGGGGAGGGGTCGAGATTTGCCCCGATAGGTCTTATTTCTTTTCGAACTCCGTTGATTTGGCAGGACCTTGGGCCGTTAAGGAATTGAATCCGTCTTAACAGGTTTTAACTCGATTCGGGCTTAGCCTTTTATGAATTCGGAGTTGCCTTAATAGGCTTTATTTCTCCCTGAAATTTATTAGTTCGATGCGGCCTTGGCCTATTAAGAAATCAGGATCATCCCTTTGTAAATTTTGTTCCCTTTTGGACTTTAACGACTTGATTCGGCCTTAGCCCTTTTACAGAATTGAGGTTTTGCCTTGGCAAGTTTCAATCATCCTCGAATTCAACTTGATTCGGCACCTTTTATAAATTGGGATTTGCCCGAGTGGGTCTTATTTCCCTTCGAGTTTTGTTAACTCGATATGGTCTTGGCCTTTCAATCAAATTTGGGGTTTGCCTTAATAGGTTTTGTTCCCCTCCGAATTTGGCGCAAATATTCGCACAATGTTCGCTTCGATAATGTAATGAAAATCAAAGATGCCCTTGGGCTCAGAAATAGAATATCGGTGCCAAAGAAACTTTATTAGCATTCATACGCTTGTACAACTTTGCTTCAGGGGCAGATCGATCTATTTGGGCACGGTACTTTCGACCGTTTGACCCTTACATTGATTCCTAATGATCTGTGTGAAGTCCCCTTGAATTTCAAAGATTCGAAATAGACAAGCAATCTCCAGATATTCAAGGTCGGTCGAAGTTGTGCACCAAATATCATTATCTTCGATGAGCGATCTATCTAAGTTAGCATGACTCCTGGTTGCCTCATTAAAAACCTTGCCGTAAAACCCAATTTGGGACAAAACTGGTCGAAGGAAAAAAGAGTGCAACGCGTGCTTTCACTCCTAGTGTTTCGTGTTTCCTGGCTTGAGGTCTCTCTATTTTCTACCTACAGATGTTAGTATCAACAAACAAAATGAAAAATGAAATTTATTACCTTAACAAAATAGTATTGCTTCAGGTGGCTCACGTTCCAATTTTTTGGCAGTTGCTTGCCATCCATAGTTCCTAGCTTGTAAGATCCCTTTCCGGTGACCTTCAAGATAGTATAGGGCCCTTCCCAGTTCGGTCCTAGTTTTCCTTCGTTTGGATCTCGAGCGATGGGTGTAATTCTTCTGAGTACCAAGTCCCTAATGTTGAAGTGTCGGAGATGGGCTCTCTGGTTGTAATACCTTTCGATTTTTTGTTTCTGCGCCGCCATCCGAACAAGGGCCGCTTCCCTCCTTTCATCCAAAAGTTCCAGGCTGATGTTCATAGCTTCCCGGTTCAATTCTTCGGTTGTGTTTCGGAACTTGATGCTCGGTTCGCCTACCTCGACTGGTATCAGTGCTTCAGCACCGTAGACTAGGGAGAGTGGGGTGGCCCAAGTGCTGGTTTTCTCGATTGTGTGATATGCCCATAGAACCTCGGGTAGCATTTCCCTCCATTTTCCCTTTGCATCGGCTAACCTTTTCTTCAAGTTTTGAATTATGGTCTTGTTGGTTGACTCGGCTTGACCGTTGCCACTGGGGTGATACGGAGTTGACAATATTCTCTTGATCTTGTTGTCTTCGAAGAACTTTGTTACTTTGCTGCCAACGAATTGTTTGCCGTTATCGCATACGACTTCTGAGGGCATCCCAAATCGGAAAATAATATGGTCCCATATGAAGTCAATCATTTCCTTTTCCCCGACCATTTTGTAAGCCTGTGCCTCCACCCTCTTGGAAAAGTAGTCAGTCATAAAAAGAATAAATTGAGCTTTACCTGGTGCACGAGGGAGAGGGCCGACGATGTCCATTCCCCACTTCATGAACGGCCATGGAGATAGGACCGAATGCAATGTCTCTCCGAGCTGGTGAATCATCGGTGCATGCCTTTGGCATTTGATGCATTTGCGTACAAACTCCTTCGTATCTTTCTCCATGTCGATCCAATAGTAACCTGCCCGAGTTATTTTTCGAACCAAGGATTTGGAGCTGGAGTGATTGTCGCATGTGCCTTCGTGTATCTCCCTTAAGATGTATTCGGTGTCACCGGGCCCAAGACATATGGCGAGGGGAGCTCCGAATGTTCTTCTGTATTGGGTTCTGTCGCCGGCCAAACAAAATCGGGCTGCCTTTGTGCGTAACGCTCTTGATTCTTTGGGATCCGATGGCAGCTTACCTGAACTGAGATATTCTATGTATTTGTTTCTCCAATCCCAGGTTAAGCTTGTTGAGTTGATTTCGGCATGGCCTTCTTCCACCACCGACCTCAATAGTTGTACGACCTTTTCAGAATCAATCTCTTAATCTTCGATTGATGACCCTAAGTTGGCGAGGGCATCGGCCTCACTGTTTTGCTCTCGCGGTATGTGCTGTAGGGTCCATTCTTTAAACCTATGTAGTGTGACCTGAAGCTTTTCCACGTACCTTGGCATGCGCCCCTCTCTGACCTCGAATGTCCTGTTTACATGGTTGACTATGAGGAGGGAATCACATTTGGTCTCGATTATCTCAGCCCCCAGGTTTTTCGCCAACTCTAGACCTGCAATCATAGCCTCATATTCTGCTTCATTGTTAGTCAATTTTACAATCTTAATAGACTGTCGAATTGTGTTCCCAGTTGGGAGTCTAAGTACGATCCCAAGCCCCGATCCTTTCGAATTAGAGGCGCCGTCTGTGAACAAAGTCCACACTCCCGAAGGAGTCCCCGATTCGGTCATTAGTTCTCTCTCGACCTCGGAAATAAGCGACGACGTAAAGTCGGCGACAAAATCTGCTAGCACTTGAGACTTGATCGAGGTTCGAGGCCGATATTCAATACCGTACCCGCTTATCTC
This sequence comes from Nicotiana obtusifolia, assembly GCA_002018475.1. Lineage (NCBI taxonomy): Eukaryota > Viridiplantae > Streptophyta > Magnoliopsida > Solanales > Solanaceae > Nicotiana > Nicotiana obtusifolia. Next base: position 119,934 of record MCJB01041808.1, read on the forward strand.
GATGGCCCACTTGGCCAGTCGACCTGATCGCTCAGGTTTGTGCATAATATTCCTAAGGGGATAAGTTGTCACTACACATATGGGTGGCATTGGAAATAGGGTTTTAGCTTCCTAGAGGCACTTAATAAAGCGAGTGCTAACTTTTCCAAATGTAGATACCTAGTTTCGGCCTCACCTAGTGTTCTACTGACGTAGTAAATGGGGAATTGCGTACCTTGTTCTTCTCGGACCAGGACTCCGCTCACCGCTACTTCCGAAACAGCAAGGTAAAGGTATAATTGCTCACCCGTTTTTGGAATATGCAACAAAGGTGGACTAGAGAGATACCTTTTAAGCTCTTCTAAAGCACACTGACATTCTGGACCCCACGAGAATTTGTTCTTCTTTTTCTGCAAGTTGAAGAATTGATGGCTTCTATCGGATGACCTCGAGATGAATCGGCCTAGGGCTGCTATCCGACCTGTCAGTTTCTGCACAGCTTTCACACTGTCTACAATCGTTATGTCTTCTATGGCTTTGATTTTCTCGGGGTTGATTTCTATTCCTCGGTTCGAGACCATGAAACCAAGTAATTTTCCCGAACCCACTCCGAATGCACACTTTTTTGGGTTCAACTTCATGTTGTACCTTTTTAGTACATCGAATGTTTCCTGCAAATGACTCAAATGGTCCTTTGCTCGCAGGGACTTAACTAACATGTCATCAATATAAACTTCCATTGTTACTCCTAGTTTTTTTTCGAACATCTTATTTATTAGGCGTTGGTAGGTAGCCCTTGCGTTTTTCAGCCCGAGTGGCATCACGTTATAGCAATAAGTGCCATATTTAGTGATGAAGGATGTTTTTTCTTGATCATCCTTATCCATTCGTATCTGGTTGTAACCGGAGTAGGCATCGAGAAAACTAAGGGTCTCGTGGCCAGCGGTAGCATCGATCATGCGATCGATGTTGGGCAAGGGAAAGGAATCCTTGGGGCACGCCTTGTTTAGATCTTTATAATCTTTTCACATTCTTAGCTTATTTCCCTTTTCCGGAACTACAACCACATTTGCTAGCCACTCCGGGTACTTAACTTCCCGTATGGATCCTATGTTTAAAAGTTTAGTTACCTCGTCCTTGATGAATGCTTGCTTGATCTCGGACTGAGGCCTCCTCTTTTTCTTGACCGGCCGGAATTTTGGATCAATACTCAGTTTGTGAGTTGTAATTTCCGACGGTATCCCTGTTATGTCAAGATGGGACTAAGCAAAAGAATCTTCGTTAGCTAAAAGATATTTAATTAGTTTGGTCCTGAGCTCGGAGCTTAAGCCCGAACCCAGGTATACCTTTCGATCAGGCAAGTCGCTTCAGAGTGAAATTTGCTCGAGCTCCTCGATCGTTGATTTGGTCGCATCTCACTCATCGAGACCGATAAATGACCGGGGAACCCCATAATCGTCAACTTCGAGTTGATCCTGCTCACCCTCGTTTGTTGAAGGTGATGTTTGTGATTGCTATTGGGTCCTTTGGGAAGGAGCGATCGGCTTTGGCATTGTCTCTTCCACTGCGAACATCTCCCTCGCAGCATGTTGTTCTTCGTAAATGGTTACGACCCCATCAGCCGATGAGAATTTCAACATCTGGTGCAATGTCGAAGGTACAGCTCCGATGTCATGAATCCGAGGCCTTCCGAGCAAGGCATTGTATCTCATGTCGCCTTCGATCATGCAAAACTTCATTGCCGGAACAGTACCGGCGGTGTTCACTATCAACGTTATTTCCCCTTTGGTTGTCTCGCATGCCATGTTAAAACCATTGAGGATCCGAACTTCGGGAATGATCTGGTCTGTCAATCCGAGCTGCTCGATGACCCACGACCGAATTATATTGGCTGAACTACCGGAATCGACAAGTACACACTTCACCCGGGTTTTGTGTATGAGCATTGATATCACCAAGGCATCGTAATGGGGCTGTATGACTCCTTCCGCATCTTTATCGCTGAAGCATAAAGCTCCTTCCGCCGCATAATCCCGAGTGCGCTTTTCGCGGGTGATAGATATTTTGGTACGCTTTAACACCGGGCCTTGGGTTGTATCAACCCCTCCGATTATCATGTTGATCATGTGCTGAGGCTCCTCCTGGTTTGTTGGCCTGTTTCTGTTCCCATAATGGTTCTTGGCCCGGTCGCTTAAAAACTGTCGAAGGTGCCCATTTTCGAGCAACCATGCCACCTCTTCCCTCAGTTGTCGGCAATCTTCCGTCTTACTTCCATGTGTACCATGGTACTTACATATTAAGTTGGGGTCTCTCTTGGCCGGGTCCGATTGCAGTGGCCGAGGCCATTTGGTATCTTTAATGCGACCGATGGCAGATACAAGAGTCGCTGAATCGACGTTGAAGTTGTATTCAGATAGTCGGGGCGCTTCCCGGTGACCAGCGGCTCTTTCGAAGTTATTTCTCGGCAGCGTTCCTCGGTTCCTTTGATTAAGATCGTTCCTCCTCTTCTGTCTCGGAGACCCTTGTCTTTTCGGGATGGCCCTTCGATCGCCACGGTACGGTCGATGTTTGTCTCTGTTCGACCTTGGCTCTCGGTAATTATCTCTTTGAGTCCGGTCATGAGTTCTGATAGGGTAAGCTGATCCTGAGGGGCCTCCAAGCTGATCATCTTCGACCCTGATCTTCGATTGATACCGATTGTGTATATCTGCCCAGGTGGTAGCCGGGTATTCAATCAAACTCTGCTTAAGCTGTTGCAAAGTCGTTGAACTTTGGGCATTGAGCCCTTGGGTGAAAGCTTGCGCGGCCCAATCATCGGTGATCGGTGGTAGGTCCATTCGTTCCATTTTAAAGCGAGATACAAATTCCCATAGCATCTCGTTGTCTCTTTGCCTGACTTTGAATAAGTCTGGTTTCCGTGTCTCGACTTTAATGGCACCCGCATGAGCTTTGAAAAAGGTGTCCACAAGCATGGGAAAGGAATCGATGGAATTCGGGGGCAAGTTGTGGTACCAAGTCATTGCTCCTTTCGACAAGGTTTCCCCGAATTTCATCAAGAGAACGGACTCAATCTCGTCATCCTCAAGATCATTCCTCTTTATGGCGCATGTGTACGCCGTTACGTGTTCATTTGGTCAGATGTCCCGTTGTACTTGGGGATTTCTGGCATGTGGAACTTTTTTGGTATAGGTTTTGGGGCAGTGCTTGACGGGAAAGGCTTTTGCACGAATTTCTTCGAGTCTAAGCCTTTCAACACCGGGGGTGCTCCTGGAATCTGGTCCACCCTCGAATTATACGTCTCTACTTTCATGTCATTTGCTTCAATCTTCTTTTCGCCCGATTCGACTCGCTTGGTCAGCTCCTCGAGCATCTTCATGATTCCGGAATTTGTCCCCGATCCGCTTTCGTCCGGTTGTGCTGCGGTCGGTTCGTTTTCGGGGACAACTCCTCGAGAAGAACCGGCTTCAACCCTGTCCGAAACCTGACTGTGACTTTGTAATTGGGCAATGGCTGCTTGCTGGGCTTGTAACATGTCAAATATCATTTTGAGACTGATCCCGTCCCCTTCGTTGTTTTGAGTTCTTGAACGGTGTTCTCTCTGGACACTGTTCGATGGGCAAGAAGTCTGATCCACATCGATCGCCATTTGAGAGTTGGCGTCGATTGGAACTTCATTACTGAGCATCACATTGTTGTTTTCGCCCTGGTGGTCGAACTCGTCATTGACGAACTGAGGCATGGATTGTGAGTGCGACATGACTATGTTATATCCTGAAAACAAAAGATTCTGCAAAGAACAAGCGTAAAATAGTGTGTGTGACAGAAATTTGTATCAAACGTTCACTATTATCCTTAGTCCCACGGTGGGCGCCAAACTGTTTACCCTGAACTACGGGTAACAATTGAATTTGTACGTGGTATTAAGAATACGTGACTTGGCCTGCTACAATTAAAGAATAAACGATAAATAAAGGCTGGTTTAAATAAATGAAAGAACAAACAAACCACCAAAATTGAGTAGTTTAGCTGCGACGGAATGAACAATAATGAAATAAGTATTTTATGAAGAAGATAGTCAAAATATGCTAACTGTTATATTGATCGTCTGTTGTGTGTTGTATACAATAGGGTTGCATTCTTTATATAGGAGGAGAAAAGAATCCTATGCAAGATAAAAGACCTAATTACAGGGTAAAAAATTCCCAAAATTACTGGGTTCAACGTCTTTGCTGATTCCGGCCCTTCCGTTACGCGAATCTGATATTTTTACCATAAGATGCTTTACCCGGACCGGTCTCGACAACCTTATCTCGAATGCCTTGGCTTCCAGTTTCATCCCGATGATGCCTGACCTCGAACTTCCCTTCTTGAAGTGCCGGTCTCGATCTACGGGAGAGCAATCTCAATCTACACCGATCATCGTAACCCAAACCGATGCTTCCTATGCGCTCGATCGTATCCGACCCCATACATCTAGACTCAGAGGACTAGAAATGTCAAAATTTCACTATTATCAAATGAAATTATTTTTTGACTTTGATCAACGCATCTTGCCTACTGATCTCATAGATTTGTGCATTATTTGGCACAAAAATCATATCTCGAGATATACGTGTCCTAATCACCAGCTACATATGCCGTGGAAAAGAAGAGCCGAAGAGCTACAACATATACAAAGCTTGCAGCTCCACCCTCTTTGATCCAGTTACGATTAAGTTTTGAATTAAGTGCTAATATCAGGAGGATTGTTCGGCCATCATACTTCTTCTTTTTTTTGGGCAGGTTGGCGAGAGGAAGCTTGGTTCATCCTTATCCTTGTGGCTTTGGTGATAGAAGTACATGAAGAACTTCTATTTGTAATCTTTGGCAAGAAAGTCCATGGAGCATCTCTCAGCTTCAAGCTTTGGAATGGGACAACCCCTTTTTGCGACTTGGTGAACAAGTTCATGTAGCGTCTTATCCTTCAAGCTTTGGCGTGGAACAACCCGTTCTTGTAACTTGGTGTAGAAGTTCATGGAGATTTCTATCCTTCAAGCTTTGGTGTGGAATAGCCCCTTCTTGAAACTTGGTAAAGAAGTTCATGGAGCATTCTATCTTTTAAGTTTTGATGGAACACTCTGTAGAACATTCCATCCTTCAAGATTTGGCAGAGAAATGCACGTTACAATGTTCGCCATCAGTATTTGAAGCGTCATATCGCCGACATCGTGGATTGCACTTTTCTTTTTCTTATCTTGCAAGTTTAAGAAGGAGCACAAAAGGTCTCAAATCATATCAAGAAGGTATAAGTGATGTCTTCATTATTGGCAATTAACCACTTGGTGTATCCACCTTTCTAGTAATTTTGGCAGAGACAACTTAGAGCATCCACTTCTCTTATGGCGTGTGTAGAGAAAGTGCACGTGAATATCATCCTTGTGGCTTGGCGTGATTGACAAATAGAGTAGCTCTCTCCAACCTTTTCCAGCAAGTATGTGGCATCTGTCACGACTCAAAATTTCAACCGTGGGATCATGATGGCGACTAACATCCACTTGCTAGGGAAGCCAACATTTGCTAACTAATTAACCATTTTTAACAATTTGAAAAGCAAAACAGTAATAATTAACAACTAATAAACTCTGAAATACATGAGATAAATACTAAAAGCAAACAGTCTATGCTAATCCCATAAATTCGGCGTCACAAACACATGAGCAACTAGAGTACTACAAATATAGTCAGATGAGAAGTACAACTGTCTAAACTAGAAAAATAGCAAAAATATGATATAAGGGGACCTCAAGGACTGCGAACGCTAAGAAACTTTACCTCAAGTCTCATTTAGCGGTCGGATCCGTGCAGTCTCCTCTACACGCCGCTAGGACCAACACGGGGATATGCACAAGAAGTGCAGAAGTATAGTATGAATACAACCGACCCTATGTACTCTGTATCTGTCGAGCCTAACCTCGACGAAGTAGTGACGAGGTTATGACAGGTCATTCACTATAAAACTATACGAATAATAATAACAGAATACAAAAATATAGATAAATCAGTAAACTCATAAAAATAGACCCGAAGGTTAACTAATACCGGGCTGAAGAATAACATCATCTCAAAACCTTATATCATTGTACCGAGATAAAATACTACAACAATGGACAACTACAACAGATCATACTCAGTTGTGGCGCGCAATCCAAGCCTAACATTTATGACAATATTTGTTGCATCATGAAACCGGATCCCAATATCATTTCACAATATCTGTTGCGACGTGCAACCCAATCCCAACATCATATTGATATCTGTTGTTGCGTGCAACTCGTTCCCATTATCAATTTATTTCAGTACTGTTGCACCGCACAACCCGATTCTAATATCAACTCATAAACATAAACAACTCAACACAACAAATAATGAGATATCAACACAAAAGGGAAATAAAGTGTACGAGACATCAAGGACTTACAAGTACAAATGGAGAATAACCAATACCTCATAGTAACAAACCTCGGCAATTCATCAATATAAGAATAGCTAAAGGACTCCCATAATCGAAATAACATAATAAAGTTCAACAAGTAATGTAACGACAATAAAAACAAGTAAAAATGTGAGACAATGAAGATATATAATTAACACAGGTAGGAACATATTGAAGGTAGACAGGTATTGAAGGAAGGATGAATATATCGAAACAAGTAACAATTAAAGAACAGATAACCAGCAAGGTATGAATAACAAGTAAGTCATAAATATCAAGTACTTGTAGCAAATTAAAGCCTATAACAAATTGTAACATAGAATGAATAAAGGTAATAAGGTAAATGACCCAACCCGCATGATTTAAACCATGACAGTGCATATGTACTCGTCACCTCGTATATGCACTATCCCCACACATAATTCACGTAACAAATAAACCAACAAGTCATAATTCCCTCAAGTCAAAGTTAGACACGATAAATACCTCTTTGGGCAACAAACTCAAAAATCAACCACGACATTTCCTTTCAAGCAAGCCTCCAAACCATACAAATCTAGCAAAATATCGTTCAAACAATTCAAAATGAGCTTTAGAAACTACTCGCGAAGGAAAAATGTTCAATTTTGATCACTCTTTGAAAAATTCAACAAACGTTTACCCTGGACCCGCTTGGTCGAAATTCGAGATTTGGACCAAAATCCTATTACCCATTCACCTCAGAGCACGGTTATGTGATTTGTTCAAAAATTCGAACTTAATTTGAGGTCTAAATCTCAATTTTACAAAAATCCTAAATTCTACCCCACATCCTTAATTTCTACAATAAAATTCCTAGATTTGATGTTAAGAACTCATGAAAAGAAATGAGGAATTTATAGGGAATGAATTAGAGTTGCTTACAATGAATTCCGGAAAAAAGTTGTTCTTCAAAAATCGCCTATAGAGTGTTTGGGGTTGAGAAATGTAGTAAAATGAGTTAACTCCCTATTTTGCCCTCTTTAACCCAGCTGCAGGAGTCGCATTTGTGAACTCTTGTTCGCAAATGCGGTGCCCGCAGATGCAACACACTGATCACAAATGCTATCAGTGCATCAGGCCTAGTGAAGTTGCAAATACGACATTTGGTTCGCAAATGCGAGGTGCCCCTAATCGTAAATGCGCACCATGGATTCGCAAATGCGACTCTGAGATCGCAAATGTGAACTTCTCTTCGTAAAAGCGAAGTACTATCCCACCAGCCCAATATCGCAATTGCGATCAATTGTCCACAAAAGCAAGCTCGCAAATGCGAGCCTGACCATGTAAATGCGAGATCTGCAGATTACACCAGCAACTTTCCTTTCACCAACAATCCCCAAAGTCTTCTGTAATGCATCTGAAGCTCACCTGAGTCCCTTGGGCTCCAAACCGAACATGTACACAAGTGTATAAACATCCTACAAACTTGCTCACTACCTCAAATCTTCAAAATAACATCAAATAACACGAATGAATCATTAAAACTCAAGAATTTTCAACTTAAAACTCATTTTCACAAATCTCACATAATGCAACGAAATGCGGTCGGGTCACCTCGTACCCAAACCAAAATTGTGTACAAGTCCAAAAACATCATACGAATCTACCAGGAGATCGTCAAAACACCGATATAAGGTCGTTTACCAAGAATATTGACCATGGTGAACCCAAGTCTCATTTTAGGCCAAAAATCACATTTTCTTCAAAATTTTACGTAAAAGCTTTTCAAAAAATAACACGGACCACACAAGCAAATAGATAAACATCAAAGGAAGCTATAAGAGGTCTTGAAACACTAAAATTAAGTCTAGTACTTAAAATAACCTAGCGGGTCGTCACATTCACCACCTCTAAAAGAAACATTGGTTCTCGAACGGACATAGAAAGTACCTAGACTGGTAAAAAGGTTGGAGTATCTACTCCACTTACCGGACTTGGACTCCCACATAGCCTCCTCAATTCAGCTGACCTCCCCATCCCACTTTCACAAAAGGAACACTCTTGGATCTCAACTTATAAACCTGCCAGTCTAGAATTGCTACCGGCTCTTCCTCATAGGTAAGATTTTCACCAAGTAGCACCATGCTAAAGTCCAAAACATTTGATCATTCCTCATGGTAATTTCGATGCATGGAGATGTGAAATACCCGATGTACCCTGCAAGGCTAGGAGGCAATGCAAGTCTATAAGAAACCTCTCCAATTCTCTCCAAGATCTTGAGGGGCCAATAAACCTCGGGCTCAACTTGACCTTCTTCCTGATCTGCATCACGCCCTTCACAAGTGATACGCGGAGAAGAACCTTCTCACCCACCTTGTAAGCTACACCTCGAACCTTCCGGTCTGCATAACTCTTCTGCCTGGACTGAGCTATATGAAGTCGCTCCAAAATCACCATAACCTTCTCCATAGCATCACGGACCAAATTAGTGCCCAACAATCTAGCCTCTTCGGGCTCAAACCAATCAATTGGCGAACGACATCACCTCCTATATAAGGCCTTGTATGGAGCCATCTAGATGCTTGACTGATAGCTGTTGTTGTAGGTAAACTTTGCAAGCGGTAGAAAATGATCCCATGAACCTCTAAAATAAATAACACAGGCACGTAACATGTCCTCCAAGATCTGAATAGTGCGTTCAGACTGTTCGTCCGTCTAGGGATGAAGCGCGATTCTCAGCTCGACCCGTGTGCCCAACTCACTCTTTGATATTACTTGTTGACTTGGGCTGTACTAGTACACTTGCACAAAAATACACCATGGCATGCCACTTAAATTAGTTCGAGAGTATGAAACTAAACATTTATTGATCATGCCCATAGATTCTTGTATTATCAACTTTCATGTTAATATTGAGCATATGACCATGCCGGGCGGATTGTGATTTTGAGCCTCTGACCATGCCGAGCGGATTGTGATAGTGAGCCTGTGACCATGCCGGGCAGATTGTTATTGTGAGCCTGTGATCATGCCGGGCGAATTAGGAAATTGGCACATGAGTTGTTCGTGCGGTGTAGGGCTCTCAAAAAATGTGATATGAATTGCTTGCCTTAGCCCGAATTGATGGAAATTGGCACCCATGCGGATAATCTTCCAAATGTAAATCTGAGCCAACGCTTTGAAGAATAGAAAGTCATTATCGGAATGAAGTTTGCAGACTTATTCCAGCAGTCCACAATAACCCAAAATGCGTCATATTTCCTCAAGGTCCGTGGTAAGCCTACCACAAAATCCATAGTGATGCGCTCCCACTTTCACTGCAGTATCTTCAATTTTTGAGTCTATCAACCCGGTTTTTGATGCTCATCCTTTACCTGCTGAAAATTCAAATATTGAGAGACATAAGCAACAATATCTTTCTTTATTCTTCACCACAAATAGTGTTGTTTCAAGTACCGGTACATCTTCGTGACACCTGGGTGAATGGGATAGCGCGAAATATGGGCCTCATCAAGGATCAACTCTCTCAGCCCATTAATATTTGGAAAACAAACCCAGCCTTGAAACCGCATAACATCATCAAACTGGCGAGCCTTAATACGCTCCAACAATGAGGACTGCGCCTTAATAGAAGCAATAATCCAGCTAGGCTCTGAAATATCCAATCTCACAAATCATTTGGCCAAGGGCTTAATATCCATAGCTAGTTGTAAGGCCCTATAAAATTTCGCCAAGGGATTCAAATTTTGTGGTGCCGAGGTAGGCTTATGTATTTGAGGATTGTAGAAATTCTTTGAGGCGAGAAGAATGCACTGAGGAGTTGATGAAATGTTTGGTAGAAGAAGGCAATTATGCGGTCTATTTCGCGACCGCAGAACCGGCTTGTGGGCCGCATATCCATCGCATAGTTGAGCAGAGAGTTGTTGAATTTTGAAAGGTTTTTTGTGCCCATTCTACTTTGCATAATTCATTCTGCGGCCGCATAAGTAGTCCGTGGACCGCTGAACGATCGCAGAGTTGATCAATCTAGCCAGATTTTGGAGGTCTATTTTGCGGTCCAGTTTGCGGACCGCAGACATGATCTGCGGTGCATTCTGCGACCGCAGATTTGAGATCGAAGGGTCCATTTCCTTATTTTTATAACCCGACCCCATTTTGTTAAATAGCCTTTGGGGATTGATTTAAAACGATTATTTGATGATTTTAGAGAGAGGAAAGAGCATTATAAAGAGAGAAAGAGGAAACCAAACATCTTAATCATCCAATCTTGCACCAACCTTCAAGAATCAAGGAAGTCAATCACTAGATTATCATCTACCCGGATAAGCCCTACTCCTAAGCTTTCGTGCAAGAAGTTAAGAGTTTTAATATATTGTGGGGGTTGGAAATAGGCTATGCATGTGTCAATAAGTTGTAGTAAGGGGGGTTAATGAACTAGTTTGGGTAGTTTCTTGTTTTGTTTTTTTAATATGGGTAGTTTCTTGTTGAAATTAGTTGAGGGAGGAAGAGATTACCACTATAGAGCTTTATAGTCCCTTTTGCATACTAGGTGTTTGATAAAATTCCTAAGAGAGTTACACCATGTGAATCCTTCTAATTATTATCCGATTTTCGCTATCTTTATATAGTTTGTTATTGCTAAAAGTGTGGGGACGTTGTAGTGACTTTTGGAATGCTCAAACAAAGTATGTTGGCTAAACTCCTCTTTTAGAATTGAACCCTACAATGGCCTTCTAAGTTCCGCGTTGCTCATTATAAATTGATTATTCCGAACAAGCCTTGTGTCAACAAATATATGTGATCAAATTGTATTCCAAAAGTTCTTCTTTGTTGAGTTACTATTTGGGAAGGTGATTAAACATGGGCTGTGTGTTAATAAGTTTTTATTTGAAGCGTGATTCTAATGAAAACTAGCATGTCGAGTTGTGGAAGAAATCACATGTGTCTAAGACACTTAATTTGGTTAGTTGCTCAAATGTGTATCTAAAGTCTTGAATTAAAAATTCGTTGCTGTTGATAATCCATAAGGATGCTTGAAAGTGAAAGAAGGAGGCTGGAGATGGAATGTGTGGTCACCATGCCAATTGTGAGAGTTATACTTGTGCCCAAACGTGGCTGTTTTAAGTAAATCCATGGGTTGTAAGTGTTTCTAATGTGTCTTTAGCTCTTACATATATACATATATATATATATATATATATATATATATATATTCATGAGTTGAAATTGTGTATTGCCCTTTTGCGAAAAGTATTTCAAGAATTAAATGATGTGTTACTCGTTTATGCTTTTAACTTATACTTCGATTGCCAACCCTTTTACTCCATTTCTTGGAAAAAAATTCATTGTGTTTAAAGTCTTCATTGCTAATAAACCTAAAGTGGTGATTTCCAGAATATTCTATTTGTTGATATTTATGATGATGACCCTTGAAAGTAAAAGAATGAAAATGTGAAATATGAAATACGGTCACCATGCCTTGAAGTGAAGAATCATAAGTATGGCAATGAGAGCCAATGAAATTATAGTGATGTTGTGAATGGTTGAAGTTACTAACAAGGCTATATATAGTGTGAAAGGTAATGAGGTGAATATAAAATATAATTGTGCTTTTATTTCCCTTATGTTCAAACCAAAAATATTTTTGGGAGTATCATGAGCAAACCAAGGAAGGGCGGGTCATAAAGGCCCTTACCCGACACTATACGTGACGATGTAGGAATGGATTGTGAATATTACCCTTATTTAGGATGAGATTAATTGGGATGAAACTGAAAATAGCTGTGAATTGAAAAGTCTACCCACACGGCATATGTGGGAAGGCTGCCTAGCTGATTGGGTGGAGATCGCATGCCATGTTGCGCACATGGTGGTTCTACTCTTGGTAACACTTTTGTTTTCGCATCACATGTCAAACTACATTGTTCGTGGGGAGATGACCTAGCCGATCGGGCATGATCGGACTCCATACTAAAAACATGGTGGTATATCGATGCTAATGATGTCCCAATCAAAAATATATATTATTTTCGTATGTTGAAAATTTCTATGTTTTAGCTGGGCATTTGGATATTGTTGATTGTGACTTGCTGTTTATATGGTCTTCCCTTTCTTATATTGGAATTCTATTTTGAAAGTGGGCATTTATCTTTACATACTAGTACTATTCCATATGTACTAACTTCCCTTTTGCCGGGGACGCTGCATCTTTAATGGATGCAGGTGGTTCGTCAGCGGGCGGTTTTGATCCTCGTTAGCAGTTACTCTCTATTCAGCAGATTTTGGTGAGCCCTACTATGTTTCGGGCTTCATGTCATTTAATGTTGTACTTTATGTTTTGAGGTATAGCCGGGGCCTTGTCGCCGGCACTTCCATACTCTTCTGTTGTACTTAGAGGCTCCGTAGAAAGGTTGTGGGTGGTGTTTGATGTTGGGAATTAAACTAGTAAGTGTTGGTGTTTGGCAAAAATATTTTTCATCATATCAATAAACTTGTAATATTTTGGAAATCATAAATGAATATCCTATAGTAATGGAACACTTGACTCTTCTCATGTCTATCACTTGTACTGATTCTTATATCGTTAATGGGCAAGGTTGGGTAGAAGGAGTCTACTAGGCTTGCTTAACAGGGGTATCTCAGTTGAGCTCCGGTCATGCTCCCCAAGGTCGGGACACGACACTAGTGGCCTCTCCGCTACCGGTAAATGTGCCAAATTGCCCATGCTTTCAGCCTTCCTACTCAATGCATCGGCCACTATATTTGCCTTCGCCGGATGATATAATATGGTGATATCATAGTCTATCAACAACTCTAACCATCTCTGCTGCCGCAAATTAAGGTCTTTCTGCTTGAACAGGTCCTGGGGACTGATGGTCGGTATAGACCTCACGTGGAATGCCGCATAGATAGTCCCTCCAAATCTTCAGTGCGTGAACAATGACTGCCAACTCTAAGTCATGCACAAGATGATTCTTCTCATGAACCCTCAACTTCCGATACATGTAGGAAATCACCCTATCGTATTGTATCAAAACAGCGCCAATCCCAATACATGATGCATCACAATACACAGTGTAAGATCCTGAACTTGTAAGCAACACCAACACTGGGGCTGTAGTCAATGCAGTCTTGAGCTTTTGAAAGCTTAACTCACACTCGTCGAACCATCTGAAAAGAGCACCCTTCTAGGTCAACTTGGTCAATGGGGCTGAGATAGATGAAACCCCTCCACAAACCGGCGATAATAACCCGCCAAACACAAGAAGCTCCAAATCTCTGTAGTTGAAGTAGGTCTAGGCCGGTTCTGAACTGCTTCAATCTTCGTAGGATTCATATTGATGCCCTTGGAAGATAAAACATGTCCCAAAAGGAAACCGAGTCCAACAAAAACTCACACATTGAAAGCTTGGCATATAACTGATGATCCCTAAGTCTGAAGTACGATCCGAAGATGCTACTCATGCTACTCTCGACTACAGGAGTAACCCAAAATATCATCATGAAGACGATCATAAAGAAATCCAGATAGGGCTTGAACACCCAATTCATCAAATCCGTAAAGGTTATTGGGGAATTAGTCAAGCTAAATGACATCACTAAGAACTCATAGTGACCATACCGAGTCCCAAAATCTGTCTTAGGGACATTCGATGCCCTAATATTCATCTGATGATAGCCAGATCTCAAATCAATCTTCGAAAACACCTTGGCACCCTGAATCTGATCAAATAAGTCATCAATCCTTGGCAAGAGATACTTGTTCTTGATAGTGATTTTATTCAACTGCCGATAGTCTATACACATCCTCATCGTTCCATCCTTCTTCTTCACAAATAACACCTGTGCACCCCAAGGCAAAACACTAGGTCTAATGAATCCATTATCAAGCAAATCTAGCAACTGTTCCTTTAATTCTTTCAACTCAACTGGGGCCATACAATATGGAAGGGTAGAAATGGGCTGAGTGTCTGGAACCAAGTCAATGCAGAAGGTTGCTATCTATGGTGGCTGGCATCACCGACATATCTGTATGGAACACCTCTGGAAACTTGCACACAGTTGGTACCAAATCCATGGAAGGATCCTTTGCACTAGGATTATAGATAACTGCTAAATATGCCAAACACCCCTTCTTGACCATACGCCGAGCCTTCACATATGAAATGACCCTGCTAGTAGAATGGCCAGGAGTTCCTCTCCGCTCCAATCGAGGCAACCCCAGCATGGCTAATGTCATTGTCTTGGCGTGAGAATCTAAAATATCATGGTAGGGCAATAACCAATCCATGCCCAAGATCACTTGTAAATCAACCATATCAAGTAATAGAAGGCCTATCTTAATCTCATAGCTCCCGATATTAACCAAACAAGCACGATATACTCGATCTACCACAATAGTATCGAATCACGAGACATATCCGAATATGAAGCAAAATAAGGTGACACATATGAATAGGTGGAACCCGAATCAAATAGAACTGATGCATCTCTATGAAAAACTGGAATAATACCTGTGATGACTACATCCGACGATGCTACTTTAGGTCTAGCGAGGAATGCATAGAAACAGGGATGAGCCGCACCAATCTGACCTCCGCCTCTCGGACAGCCTCTAACTGGCTGGCCTCTACCTCTAACGGCCTGACCACCACCTCTAGCTGCTAGACCCTTGCCTCGAGTACCCTGCTGTGATTTGCTACTCCTTAATCTAGGACAGTACCTGCTGATATGACATGCGTGGTCGCACTCGAAACAATCTAGCAGCTGGCGTAACTGTTGAGTCTGATACGACCCTTGATGAGCCGAATGACCACATAGTAACTCTATAGTGGTGGTGCACCAATAAGAGCTGAAGGTGTGTTGAATACTAGCTACTCCGAATAAGACCCATAAGAACCACGACTGCCTATAGCACCATATGCTACCTAAAACGCGGGCTGAATCGGCCTAGGAGGATGGACTGTACCAACTGAACCCCTACCTCAAGATGCGGCACCACTAAAACCATCAGAATGATAAGACCTCTGCTCAGATGCTACGTCCCTACCCTTACCACGAATCCTCTCGATCTATCTAGCAATCTCTACAAATCGGTTGAAAGAAATATTATCCTTAGTCTCTCTGGCCATCTGCAACCTGATATCATAAGGAAGGCCATCTATAAATCTCCTCATCCTCGCCCTCTCAATAGTGATCAAGACAACTGCATGGTGAGATAGGTCCATAAATCTGGAATCATACTGGGTAACAGTCATGCTACCCTAGTGGAGGCGCTCAAACTAGCTGAGGTATTCCTCTCTCAGAGTAAAAGGGATGAACTTCTCCAAGAATAGTTGTGAGAATTGATCCGAAGTGAGCGAGGTAAACCTGTTGGTCCGCCTCGAACATAGTCCTGCCACTATCTCTTGGCAGAACCGGTCACCTGAAACACTATAAAGTCGACTCCACAATACCCATATTGCGCAACACCTCATGGCAACAGTCCAAGTAATCCCGTAGGTCCCCAAAAGAAGTACCACCAAAATGAATAGGAAAGAGCTTGCTGAACTTGTCCAACCTCTTCAACCCCTCTAACGACATAGCTGGTCTCTCCCCGGGCTGTGTAGCAATAACGGGCTGAACTACTCCAACTACTGGAACCGTCATGTATATGGGAGCCATCTGCTACGGAGTCTAAGTAGCAGTAGTCTAGGATCCTCCCCCAGCCTTAGAGACAGTTGGTGCTACAAGAAATTCACTGGCCTGGGCCACACTCTACATAAGACCCAATAAGTGGACTAAGGCGTCCTGAAGTACGGGGGTGGCAATGAACCCCTCTGGGACATGAGCTTGTTCAACTAGCACGGTTTGAGCAGGGACCTCCTGCTTCTGCCCAATCTAAGGCTCTGTAATAGGTGCTATAGTACGGGCTCTAGGTTGAGCTCTGCCTCTGGCTCGACCTCGGCCCCGGCCCTTACCCTTGATAGTGGCTGCAACCTAGGGCTCCGGCTCATGCTCGGTTGTGGATGTTGTGCATATCCTCACCATCTGCGAGAGAACAAGAATAGAATGGTTCAAACTTCAGTGATAGAATAAATTCGCACGATAGAGAAAGAAAGAAGTGAAATTTCCTAAAGCCCTATAGCCACTAAAAGATGAGTAATGACATCTCCGTGCCGATCCTCCAGACTCTACTAAGCTTGATCATGACTTGTGAGACCTAAGCAACCTAGTGCTCTGATACCAACTTGTCACGATCCGAAATCCCAACCATGGGACTAGGATGGCGCCTAATATTCACTTGCTAGGCAAGCAAACATTAGTTAACTAATTAATCATTTTTTAACAATTTAAAAGAAAAATAGTAATAATATAGCTTATAAACTCTAAAATGCATGAGATAAGTACCAAAAGCAACACAGTCTATACTAATCCCAAAAATTTAGTATCACGAATACATGAGCGAGTAGAGTACTACAAATATGGTCTGAGGAGAAGTACAACTTTTTGAAACTAGATAAATAGCAAAAACATGATATAATGGGACTATAGGGACTATGAACATTGAGCAACTCTACCTCAAGCCTCCTGTAGCAGTTGCATCCAAGCAATCTCCTCTATGCGCCAATAGTACCAACATCGGGATCTGCACAAGAAGTGTAGAAGTGTAGTATGAGTACAACTGATCCCATATATTTTGTAAGTGTCGAGCTTAACCTCGACGAGGTAGTATAAGGCTATGACAGGACGCTAACTATAAACATGTACAAATAAGAATAATATAATACAAAAATAATAGAAAAAGTAGTAAACTCATAAAAACAGACCCAAAGGTTAACTAACAAAGGGCCGCAGAATAACATCATCTCATAACCTTATATCATTGTACTGAGATAAAACACTACATCTATAGACTGCTACAACACATCATATTCTATTGCGACGCGCAATCAGATCCCAAAATTTATCAAAATATCTATTGCGGCGTGCAACCCGATTCCAATATCATTTCACAATATCTGTTGTGGCGTGCAACCCAATCCCAATATCATATAAATATCTGTTGCGGTGTGCAACCCGTTCCCATTATCAATTTATATCAATATTGTTGCGGCGCACAACCCGTTCCCAATGTTAACTCATAAACATAAACAACTCAACACCACAAATAATGGGATCTCAACACAAAAGGAAAATGAAACGTACGTGACATCAAGGAACTACCAGTAAAAACGGAAACTAACCGATACCTCATAAATGCAAACCTCAGCAATTCATCAATACACGAATAACTAAAGGACTCCCATAATCAAAATAACATAATAAAGTGCAACAGGTAATGTAAAGACAATAAAAATAAGTAAAAATATGAGACAATGAAGATATACAATTAACACAGGTAGGAACATATAAAAGGTAGACATGTATTGGTGAAGGATGAATAAATCGAAACAAGTAAAAATTAAATGACAGATAATAAGTAAGCTATGAATAACAACTAAGGCATGAATAACAAATAAGGCATAAAAAACAAGAAAGGGCCTGTAGCAAATCAAAGCATGTAATGAAGTGTAACATAGAATGAATAAAGGTAATAAGGTAAATGGCCCAACCTGCATGCTTTAACCCATGGCAGCGCATATGCACTCGTCACCTCGCATATACACTGTTCCCACACATAATTCACTTACAAATAGACCAACAAGTCCTAATTTCCTCAAGCCAAGTTAGAAACAAAGCTTTTTTTTTTTGCGCAACCAACTCAACAATCAACCACGACTTTTTCTTTAAAACAAGCCTCCAAACCAAATTAATCTAACAAAATATCGTTCAAACAATTAAAAAATAAGATTTAGAAACTACTCACGAATGAAAAAGGTTCAATTTTGATTATTTTTAGAAAAGTCAACAAAAGTCAACTCCAGGCCTGCTTGGTCCAAATCCAAGATTCGAACCAAAACCCAATTACCTATTCACCCCGAGCCCGGTTATGTGATTTTTTCGAAGTTCGGACCTCAATTTGAGGTCTAAATCTAAATTTTATTAAATCCCTAACCCAAAACTCTTAATTTCTACCACGGAATTCATGGATTTGATGTTAAAAACTCATGAAAAGCAATGGGAAATTTAAAAAAAAAAAAACATACATACATATATATATATATATATATATATATATATATATATATATATTAGAGTTGCTTACCAATGAATTTGGGATGAAACAATTATTTAAAAATCGCCTCTAGAGTGTTTGCAGTTGAGAAATTGTGTAAAATGAGCTAAGTCCCGATTTTCCCCTCTTTCACCTAGATGCAGGTGTCAGTTCGCGAATGCAATGCCCACAAATGCGACACACTGATCGCAAATGTGATCAGTGCATCCGGTCAAGTGAAGTCGCAAATGCGAAGTGCCCCCTAATCGCAAATGTGCACCATGGCTTCGCAAATGCGAGGCTAATTTCCATAACACTGCATCACAAATGCGACTCTAAGATCACAAATGCGGTGTCAACTAAGTTCTCAAGTACAAAGTTCTCATCACAAAAGCGAAGTACTAGCCTAGTGTCGTAATTGAGATCCGTTGTCCCCAAAAGCAAGCTCACAAATGCGAGCCAGACGTTGCAAATGCGAGATCTACAGATTACACCAGCAACTGGCCTTTCACCAGCAATGGGCAAACTCTTCTGTAATGCACTTGAAACTCACCCGAGCCTATCGGGCTCCAAATCGAACATGCACATAAGTTTATAAAAATTCCACAAACTTTCTCGCAACCTCATATTATCAAAATAACATCAAATAACACGAATCGATCATAAAAACTCACGAATTTTCAACTTAAAACTCATTTTCCCAAATTTTCGCATAATGCGCCGAAATGCACTCGGGTCACCCCAGACCCCAATGTGATGATCCAACCGCTCGTCCCTACTTGGCGTGGTGTTTGGTTTTTTTCTGGAGATGTTTCGGATTGAATTGGGACTCACAGTCTCAAGGATGGAGGCTTAAGTTCAAAGGGTTGATCAGATGTTGACTTATATGTAGATGACTTCAGAATCGAGATTTGATGGTTCCGATAACTTTGTATGGTGATTTTGGACATAGGCGTATGTCCGGATATTGATTTGGAGGTCCATAGGTCATTTTGACTTGAATTGGCGTAAGAAGAAAGTTGTAGGTTTGGAAGGTTGAGAGGTGTGATTGAGAGTTGACTTTATTGCTATCGGGTTTGGATTTCGATTCAAGGAGTTGGAGTAGGTCCGTTGTGTAGTTTGGAGTAGGTCCGTTGTGTAGTTTTGACTTGTGGGAAAAAATTGAGGTCAATCGGGGTTGGTTTTATATGAGCTTGCATTAGTTTTAGAAGTTGGAAATTCTTTAGTTCATTAGGCGTGAATTGGGGTGCGATTCATGGTTTTGATGAAGTTTGATGTGATTTGAGGCTTCGAATAAGTTCCTATCGTGTTTTTAGGACCTTTTGGTATGTGTGGATGGGGTCCCAGGGGCCTCGGTGTGTTTCGAAACATGTTCAGACTCATTTTTGACTTGGAAGAGTTGCTGATTTCTTGGCATCCGGTTTCCTCTTTCGCGATCGCGAGGAAAGTGACGCGATGGCGAAGGGTCTTTGTTGGAAGGTGGACTTCTGTTCTTCGCATTCGCGAGGTATAGGACGTGATCGTGGAGCTTTTCTTATTTTTTTAACGCGACCGCAGGAGGTGGGACGCATTCGGGAAGGAGGAATGTGAGGCATGGAAGTTTCACGCGTTTGTTCCTCACGATAGCAAGTGTTTGTCCGTGATCGCGTAGGTATTGGTTGTTGATCATTGCATTCGCGAGTAGGAGTTCACGTTCCTGTAGGCTTTTTTGGGGCTGAGATAATTTTGTTCTTCGCGATTGTGAGGAGGGTCCCGCGATCGCGATTCACTGTAATGGCCCTACTATTAAAAACTCAAATCGAGGGTTAGAGTATTATTTCATTTTGAGTTTTAGAGCTCGGTGGCGATTTTGGATGGGATTTTCAAAATTTGGATCGGGGTATGTGTTTTTTACTCGAATTTGTTATTAGTTAATGATTCCATATTTTTTTAGCATTTAATTAGTGAATTAAAGTGAAGAAATGAGGGAATTTGTGGAAACTTTGCAAAAATGAAAATACAGAGGTTTGATGGTTGATTTGAGGTTAAAATTGGATGATTTTAGTATGGTTGGACTCATAATCGAATGGGTGTCCAGAATTTAGAAATTTTTTTTGGCTATGAGGTGCGAGCTCGGGGTTGAAATTTTATTTTAGTTAAAGACCTTAGCTTTATCTTTTTGAATTACTTCCTATGGCTTTTATTGATAGTATTACGTTATTTTGGCTAGATTCGAGCCTTCCAGAGTTTGATACGTGCGGGAAGGGCATGTTAGTGGAGTGATTTAGTTTGCTTGAGGTAAGTATCTTATCTATACTTGGTTGAGGCATTAGTTGCCTGAATAATTTTTGATAGGTACGTGCTATGGGTACACAAGTGTGTGGGGTTTGAGCCTGTAGTGTTTAGGGTATGTCATGAGTTGAATTGAATGTTAAGCTTCAAACTGAGTTGTTTTTTCTATGTGTACCCCTCTTTGAGTTATTTGTACCACGTGGAGGTTTGATTGAGGTTGTTTTCCTGATTGGAATAGATAAAACTACTATTCCATGATGAAATTAATTGCTTTAGTTGTGATAGTACACATTGCAGATGCCTACATCATAGCATGCTAGATATACCAGTCCAGGAGTATGAAATTGGTAATTATTGATCATATACATATATTCTCGTGTATTTGCTTTCTCTGTGTTATGAGCTGGACTGGCAGCCGAGACCACTTCAGGTGGATTGTGATTGTTGGCGCGTGAGTTGTCCGCGGTTGATATTATTGGCACGTGAGTTGTCCGTGCGGATCCAGATATTGATATTTTTAGCACGTGAATTGTTTGTGCAGCACGTGAGTTATCTGTGCGATTTACATTATTAGCATGTGAGTTGTCCGTGCAACGGATGGACAGGGATCAATCCCCCTAGGGTCACTCTCTCATGTTTCTCTCTTGATGGTGTACACGCAGATATTGATGAAAACTGATCAGTGGTTTGGTATGGATAGGGAAAGGTTTAGCAAATCTAGCCAGTGTTTGTTTGGATTTTGCATTTTATCTTTACTTGCAATTTTCGTGGTTAATTACCTTATTTAATTACTTAGCATCTCTATATGCTGAACATTGACTGAGTAGAGTACTTGAGTAATTGTACACCTACACATACATATGCTTCTTCCTGTGCTTTATGACTTCATTTCATTATTGTTCTGTAATTATTACAAATGTTGAAACTGTACAAGTTATAGCTAGTATCAATTATAGTTCTCACTCTTTTTACCTCGTCGATCATAGTTATGATACTTAATGAGTACATTGGGTCAGTTGTACTCATATTACACTCTGCACTTAATTGTGCAGATCCATGTGTGGGGACTAGTTATCAGTAATAGGCTTGCTTGCTGGACTGAGTTTAAGAGGCAAGGTAGAGATGCATCTTTGGTCATAGTTTTGACTTGTCTTTTCCTTACATACTGTTGTTACAGTTTAGACACTGTTATTATTGTCCAATATCAGACTTGTATTGCATTGTAGAGCTCATGACTCTGTATTTACCAGTTTCTTGGGATTTATCTTGTATTAGTAGTATTTTGATTATATTGAGATTCAGAATTAAGTTGTTTTTATAAATTTTTCTGCTCTAGTTCTTTATTGTTGTATTTCGGCTTGCCTACCCGGGGTGTTTGGCCCCATCACGACGGGTTGGGATTTCAGATCGTGAAAAGTTGGTATTAGCCCTAGGTTCATAGGTATTATGAGTCATGAGCAAATTTAGTAGAGTCTTACAGATTGGAACAAAGACATCTGTACTTATCTTCGAGAGGCTACCAAATTGTTAGAAAACTTCACATTCTTGTATTTTTGTCGTGCGAATTTGTTATTTGTGGAATTTGAACTTACCTTTTCTATTATCTCATATATGGTGAGGACACGTGTGACAGGATCAGGCGGACAGCCACCAGTACCACCAGCTAGTGCCGCGAGAGGCCGGGGCCACGATAGAAGCCGAGGTTATGGTTCGTACTACAGCCAGAGCAGCACCCCTGGAGCCGTCAGTTGTCCTAGCTTAGGAGCAGGTACAAAATGTGGTTGAGCTAGTGGAGCCAACTCAGGCACCAGCAGTGCCCATTGAGATGGCCTTAGCCTAGATTTTGACTGTGTGCACGAGTCTGGCTCAGGTAGTCTCAGTTCCAGCTGCATCAACCACTTCACAGGCCGGAGGAGGTTCCTAGACTCCTTCCGCCTGTACTCCAGAGCAGCTATCTCGGGGGCTCCAGACATTAGGTGTATTTCTAATTCAGTCGTTTGCTGCTGCTAGGGCCGAGGTTAGTCCCTATATGAGTGATGAGGAGCAGAAGAGACAAGAGCGGTTTGGGACGCTTAAGCCTCCAGATTTCAATGGAGCAAAGTCGGAGGATACTTAGGATTTATAGACAGGTGTTGGCGGATTCTTCGCACATCGGGTATTTGGACACAAGTGGGGTTTCATTCACTACTTTTCAGCTGACCGGGGCAGCCTACTGATGGTGGCAGGCTAATGGGTTGAGTAGGCCAGTTGATGCAGCACCACTTACATGGCATGAGTTCTAAATTCTCTTCTTTAGGGAAGTTTGTCCCACAGACTCACAGAGAGGAGTTGCATAGGTAGTTTGACTAGCTATGCTAGGAGGTTATGATAGTGACTCAGTATGAGATGAGGTTTTCAGAGTTAGCTCCTCACACGATATGTTCCCACTGAGAGGGAGAAGATTAAGAGGTTTATTGATGGTCTCAACTATGGATTATTCTTCATTATGGCTCGGGAGGTTACGACAGGTACGAGGTTTGAGGAAGTGATTAATATTGCTAGATGCTTAGAGCTGGTTCACAGGCAGGAGCGTGAGGAGCGGGAGGCCAAGAGGCCTCATAATTCAGGTGGTTTCAGCAGTGCCTCATCTAGAGATCAGTCCTATTACAGCAGAGGTTCAGGCAGCTCGCCTCGTGGTTCTTCAGTTAGTCACAATTCCTACAGTGCCCGCCCATCTCAGTCATTATTTAGTGCATTGCCAGCACATAATTCATACCATGCTTCATCTACACAGATTTCCACAAGCAGCTATTCAGATCATCAAGGTTAGCAGCTCCGTAAGAGAAGGGTTTGTTTTGAGTGGGGCTTGAGTCATCTCAAGAGAGATTTCCCCAGACTGTTGGGTAGAGTTCCAGAACAGAGTTCTCAGCTAGTGATTCCAACACTAGCAGCTACACCATCCGTACAGTTAGCTCGAGGTGGGGCTCTGTTACAACCTATATTTGCATACGTTAACTTACGCCGTAAGTTAGTCTACGTAGGTTCGAGAAGAGATTATCTTTCATATGATAAGAATTTAGTCCTATTAGTCTTAAATGATGCAAGGGTGTACAAGAGTGGTTAACAAGTATTAGAAGTTAAACGAATCAAGGATGTTGTACTCGTATTTTCGGGTAAATCTAGAGGTGATTAATATTACCAAGAGGTTGTGTTTTAAGGTATTTGAATCATATAATATCTGTTTCATAAGTCTTGAAGTCAAACGAGTTATGAAACAAAAGTCGACAAAAGTTGTCGCAACTTACATTCATAATTTTACTTATACTTTAGGTCAGATGTCACTAAGCTTTTCTCCCAATTTACTTGGAATTATAGGTTGATCTACCCACCAAATTCAAGGTCTATGAGTCTAGTTTCTAACGCATTAAACCGTTTGTTGATACGATCTCCGAGTTGAGAGATATTCTTGTTTTTGCGAGACAGCGCCAAGCAGCTCTCTGTGGGGCCCACATAGGCGGTTAAGACTTGTAGATGTATATAACACGACTCAACCCAGTTTTAAGTCATTATTTTCAGTATATGCAGACCTTAGAACCCTAAGAACACTCTCTCAAGGTTCTCTCATGATCCAAGACTAAAACAAAGGGCAAACAACACAAATCAAGTGTCAGGAATCTCGTGGCTCTAGTAAGTTTCTTGTTCTTCTTGTTGTTGCCGATTTTTGTGTTGTTCCAGCTCGTGGGGGAGGTTGTTTTAAGTTTTTTATGTTCTGTAAAATACTTCCTCAAGCTTTAATATCAACCATAGGTGATTTCAAGCCTTCTAAAGTGATTCTAGTGCCGAAAAATCCTAATCGATTGCTAGCTTCGCTTCCTTGTTCTTGTGGCAGCATTGGAGGGATATTTCGTGATCAATTAAGGTCAAATTGGAGTTTTTATTTCTGTTTAAAGGTAAGGAACCTATTACCATACATGTATTTAAGATTATCCAAGTTACGGCTAAGTCGTTGAAGCTAGAACTTGTGAGATATATGTTGAAAGGCTTGCTAGTAATGTTGTTGGTTGGTGGACTATTTTGGGAGGCTCAATATGATTATTATTGATGTTGTTTGGGCTGTTTGGTGATTTTTTTAACTTTTGGTAAGTCATATAAATAGGGGAGGTGCTGTCCGTTTCATCGTAAAATAGGTTATTATTGCTACATAATAGCTACGACGCTTAAACGATAACGATGGTGTCATTTCTCTTATTGTAGACTAAGGAGTCATGGCATTTTCATAGCTTGAGATTGGGAAGCATATACAAGGTATGTGAGGCTGTCCCTTTCCTTCATTTGCACGACTTTGATTGTGCGTAATGTAAGGAACGATCTTCCAAAGATACTCCACTCTTAGAGGCTAGCAGTACTTACATTGTTTCCCTTCTTATGGAACGATTGATGTTGATGTTACTTCTATTTTTCTTATGTTATCAATGTTGTTGTTACTTCCTGATTCTTATAAGATTCTTAATGAAGAGTTAATCCTAATAAACGTGTACGGGGATACCGACCATATGTCACTCCGAAAGGTTCAAAATGTGATTCCAATGAGTCCAGCACGCATCATATATATGTATCTATTTTAATCTACCGAGCCGCGCTATAGTCGGCCAAGTATGGCACCTATTGTGCAAACACTAATCAGTTGGATTTTACCGAGCTCCACGTGGCCGGGTATGATTCTACCGAGCCTTATGATGGCTGGGTACGTTTTTACCGAGCCTATTAAGGCCGAGTACGATATGATGATAATGATGCCCACAGAGGCGTATGTTTTAAAAGTTTATGTAAATATATATGCATCATGCATTCATGTCAGTAGCCCTCAGAGGTACCTAGATGTTACAGGTTGTATATTCTCTATCCCTTTTTACATTATTGTTCTTACTTATGCTTTCCTGCCTTACATACTTAGTACTTTATTCGTAATGATGTCTTTTTATTTGTGGACGCTGCATGTCGTGCTGCAGGTCCTGATAGACAGGTAGGCGAAGCTCCCCCATGATAGTAGGCTGCCCAGTTTAGCGGTTATTGGCGAGATCCCTTCTCCGGACTTGCCGTGGTCTTGGTATGCATTTTTGTTATAGGCATTATGGGTGTGTCGGGGCCCTGTTCCGACAATGTTGTATCACGTATGTTCCTTTAGAGGCTCATAGACATGTGTCGACTCAAGTATAGTTTGGATTGCCTTGTCGATTAATTTTTTTGTTGTATAGTCTCTCATGGCACTTTGTCAGCTCGTACCTTATACGTAGCTTCATGACAGCCTTGTCGGCTCATGACATATATGTTCATGCCATTATTTGTTTTTTAGGATTCATATATACCATTTATACTGATCTCATCGGCCCTTATAGATAATAAAAAAAGTTAGATAAAATGTGCGTTGGTGCTCGGCAAGTATGGCTGGGGTGCCATTCAAGGCCCTCCAGTTTGGGTCGTGACAGGCTTAGTCAGCTCGAGGCCACCCTAGAGGGGGAGATCGATGAGGTGGTGGTTAGGCCCATCCTATGCATTTCGAGTCAGGCTAGAGACAGTTGCTTCTGATGCCGTGATCAAAAGTATTATTTCAATATGCCGCATGGTTGCTTTTGTATTATTTGACCCTAGTTCCACTTATTCATATGTATCATCGTACTTTGCTCGTTGTTTGAATGTGCCCCTTGATTCCTTAGTTATGTCTGCTTATATATCTACACCGGTGGGTGATTCTATTTTTGTGGACCGTGTGTATCGGTCGTGTGTTGTGTCTATTGAAGGATTAGAGAGAGAGTTGATCTTTTACTGCTTAGCATGGTTGATTTTGATATGATTTTAGGCATGGACTGGTTGTCACCATGTCACACTATTTTGGACTGTCATGATAAGAGCGTGAAGTTAGCAATGCCGGGATTGCCTAAGATCGAGTGGAGAGGTTCTCTACACTATGTTCTCAGTAGAGTGATTTCATATTTGAAGGCCCAACAGATGGTTGGGAAGGGATGTTTTGCATATTTTGCCTTTGAGACGGATGTTGGTGCTGATACTCCTACCATTCAGTTTATTCCGATAGTGAGAGACTTTCCAGATGTATTTCCTACAGACCTGCCGGGCATGCTACCTGACATGGATATTAATTTTTGTATTGACCTAGTGTCGGGCACGCAGGCCATCTCTATTCCTCCGTACCATATGGCACTAGCAGAGTTGAAAGAATAGCTTCAAGAGCTACTTGATAAGGGATCCATCAGGCCTAGTGTATCGCCTTGGGGTGCACCAGATCTATTTGTGGAGAAGAAGGATGGTACTGTGTAGATGTGCATTGATTATAGACAATTGAACAAAGTTACAATTAAGAACAAATACCTACAACCGCATTGATGAAGACTTATTTGACCAGCTTCAGGGTGCTAGAGTGTTCTCTAAGATTGATTTGAGGTTCGGACATCACTAGTTGAAGTTTCGGTTTCTAATATTCTGAAGACAGCATTCAGGACCCGCTATGGTCACTACAAGTTTCTTGTGATGTCTTTTGGGCTGACTAATGCCCAAGCAGCATTTATGCATCTGATGAACAGTGTATTCCAGCCATATCTTGATTAATTTTTTATAGTATTCATTGATGATATACTGGTGTACTCATGCAACCAGGAGGAGCATGAGCAGCATCTGAGGATTGTACAACACACCTTGAGGGAAAAGAAGTTTTTTGCTAAATTCTTCAAGTGTGTGAGTTCTGGCTTGATTCTGTGGCATTCTTGGGGCACGTGGTGTCCAGTGAGGGGATCAACGTGGATCTGAAGAAGATTGAAGCAGTTCAGCGTTGGCACAGACCGTCTCCAACTACTGAGATTCGGAGTTTTCTTGGTTTGGCTGAATATTATCACCATTTTGTGGAGGGTTTCTGGTCCATTGTTTCACCTTTGACCAGATTAACCTAGAAGGGTGCCCCATTCAGGTGGTCTGATGAGTGTGAGGAGAGATTTCAGAACTCAAGACTGCCTTGACTACAACTCCAGTTCTGGTTTTGCCTTCAGCTTCTAGTTCATATACGGTTTATTGTAATGCATCTCAGGTTAGCATTGGGTGTGTCTTGTTGTAGGAGGGTAGGGTTATTGCTTATGCTTCGCTCCAGTTGAAGCCCCATGAGAAGAACTACCCCATGAATTGGAGGCACTATCTCTATGGCATGTCTTGTGAGGTATTTATAGATCATAGGAGTCTATATCACTTGTTTAAGCAGAAGGATCTTAATTTGAGGTGGGGAGGTGGTTGGAACTGTTAAAAGACTATGATATCTCCATTTTGTATCATCCCGGAAAGGCCAATGTGGTGGACGATACTTTGAGTAGGAAGGCGGAGAGTATAGGTAGCCTTGCATGTATTCCAGTTGGTGAGAGACCGTTAGCACTGGACATTCAGCCTTTGGCCAATCAGTTCTTAAGGTTAGATGTTTCGGAGCCTAGTCGGGTTCTTGCTTGCGTGGTTTCTCGGTCTTCCTTGTATAAACACATTGGAGACAGTCAGTATGACGACCCCCAATTGCTTGTCCTTAAGGACACGGTGCAACATGGTGATTCCAAGGAGGTTTCTATATGAGATGATGCGGTGTTGCGGATGCAGGGTCGGATCCGTGCGGCCAATGTGGATGTGTTATGTGAGTTGATTCTTGAGGAGGCTCACAATTCGCGGTATTCCATCCATTCGGGTGCCGTAAAGATGCATAAGGAGTTGAGGCAGCATTATTGGTGGAGGACAAAGAAGAAAGATATTGTAGAGTATGTGGCCCGATGCTTGAACTGTCAGCAGGTGAAGTACGAGCATCAGTGGCCGGGCGGTTTGCTCCAGAGACTTGAGATTCCCGAGTGGAAATTGGTGCGTGTTACCATGGATTTCGTTGTTGGGCTCCCACGGACATTGAAGAAATTTGATGCAGTTTGGGTTATTTTGGCCAAACTAACTAAGTCCGCATATTTCATTCCAGTTGTGACTACCTATTCTTCAAAGCAGCTGCCTCGGATCTATATCTACGAGATTTTCGTCTTCATGGCGTGCCGATGTCAATTATTTCTGATCGTGGAACGCAGTTCACATCAAAGTTTTGGAGAGTAGTGCAGTGAGAGTTGGGCACACAGGTTGAGTTGAGCACATCACTCCACCCCCAAACGGATGGACAGTCCGAGCGCACCATACAGATCTTGGAGGATATGCTACGCGCTTGTGTTATGGATTTCGAGAGTTCATGAGATCAATTTTTGCCGCTTGCAGAGTTTGCCTACAATAACAACTACCAACCGAGTATTCAGATGGCTCCTCATGAGACTGTATATGGGAGGCAGTGCCGATCTCCAGTTAGTTGGTTTGATCTGGGGGAGGCTAGGTTGTTGGGTACCGATCTGGTTCGGGATGCCTTGGAGAAAGTCAAGCTGATTCAGGATGGACTTCATATAGCATAATCCAGGTAGAAGAGCTATGCTAATCGGAAGGTTCGTGATACTGCATATAGGGTAAGAGAGAAGGTATTGCTCAGAGTTTCGCCCAAGAAGGGTGTGATGAGGTTTGGGAAGAAGGGCAAGTTGAGCCCTCCGTATATAGGCCCTTTTGAGGTGCCTGAGAGGATTGGAGAGGTCGCCTACAAGCTTGCATTGCCACCTAGTCTATTGAGTTTTCACCCAGTGTTTTAAGTTTTTATGCTCCGGGAGTATTATAGTGATCCGTCACATGTATTGGATTTTAGCACGGTTCAATTAAATGGAGATTTGACTTACTACGCGGAGCCGGTGGCCATTATAAATCGGCAGGTTTGAAAGTTAAGAACAAAGAATATAGCTTCAGTGATTGTTCAGAAGAGAGACCAGCTAGTCAAAGAGCTACTTTGGAGATCGAGCGGTAGATGCAGAGCAGTTATCCACACCTATTTGTGTCTCCAAGTATGATTCTAGACCCGTTCGAGGATGAATGTTTGCCTAAGAAGGGGAGAATGTGAGGACCCAACCGGACGTCCTGTGCATTGTAGCCCCGTTCCCCTGTTTATTTCTTATTCTATGTTCACTTGTGGCTACATGACTTGCCGGGGTGGTTGGTTTGGCTCGGGGATGTTTCTGAGGAATTGGGACACTTAGTCCCAAGGTTGGAGGCTTAAGTTAAAAAAGTTGACCGGATGTTGACTTATGTGTAGATGACCCCCAGAATAAAGTTTTGATTGTTCCGGTGGTGATTTTGGACTTAGGCGTATGTCTGGATATTGATTTGGAGGTCCATAGGTCATTTTCGCTTGAATTGGTGAAACTTGGAAAGCTGAAGGTTTGGAAGGTTTAAGGTTTGACCGAGAGTTGACTTTGTTGTTATCGAGTTCGGATTTCGATTCCGGGAGTTGGAGTAGGCCTGTTATGTCATTTATGACTTGTGTGCAAAATTTGAGGTAAATCAGAGTTGGTTTGGTATGAGTCGACATTAGTTTTGAGGCTTCGACTAAGTTCGTATCGTGTTTTAGGACCTGTTGGTATGTTTGGATGGGATCCCGGGGGCCTTGGGTGTGTTTCGGATCAAGTTCTGTCTCAGTTTGGACTTGGAGGAGTTGTTGATTTCTGGGCATCTGGTTTCCTCTTTCGCAATCGCGAGGAAAGGGACGCGATCGCTAATGGTCTTTGCTGACAGGTGGACTTGTGTTTTTTGCGTTCGCGAGGTGCAGGACGCGATGGCAGAGCTTTGTTTTTTTGTGTAATGTGAATGAGGGTGATGGGACGCGTTCACGAAGAAGGAAGGTGAGTCGTGCAAGTTGCACGTGTTTGTTCTTCATGATCGCATGTGTTTGTCCACGATCGCGTAGGTATTGGTTGCTGACCATCACGTTCGCTAATAGAAGTTCGCGTTCGCGTAGTCTTTTTGGGGCTGAGATTATTTTGTTCTTCGCGACCGTGATGAGGGTCCCGTGATCGTGATTCACTGTAACGGGCAGATTATTAAAAACCCAAATCGAGGCTTAGAGTATTATTTCACATTTTGTGTTGTAGAGCTCGGTTTTGGGCGATTTTGGAGGGGATTTTCAAGACATGGATTGGGATAAGTGTTTTTGACTAGAATTTGTTGTTATTTCATGATTCCATCTTTGTTTTTAGCATTTAATTAGTGATTAAAGTGAAAAAATGGGGGAATTTGTGGAAACTTTGCAAAAATGAAAAATTGAGGTTTGAAGGTCTATTTGAGGTTGGAATCTGATAATTTTGGTATGGTTGAACTTGCAATCGAATGGGTATCTGGAATTTGTGAATTTTGTCGGGTTCCGAGGTACTAGCCCGGATTGACTCTTTGATTTGAGTTAAAGACCTTAGCTTTATCTTTTGGAATCACTTCCTATGATTTTTATTGATAGTATTACATTATTTTGGCTAAAATTCGAGCCTTTCGAAGGTTGATATGCGCGGGAAGGGCTTGTTAGCAGAGTAATTTGGTTTGCGTGAGGTAAGCATCTTATCTAAACTTAGTTGAGGCACTAGTTTCCTGAATTATTTGTGATAGCTACGTGCTATGGGTGCACACATGTGTGGGGTTTGAGACCATGTGCTAACACTTGGTTATTTGTCCATGCTCGGGGTAGTGTTTAGGCTATATCATTCCTTGAATTGATTCTTAAGCTTCAAACTGAGTTGTTTCTCCTATGTGTACCCCTCTGTGAGGTATTTGTACCACGTTGAGGTTTCATTGAGGTTGTTTTCCCAGTTGGAACTAATAAAACTGCTGTTCCATGATGAAAGCATCTGTTTTAGCTGTGATAGCACACATCATGCATGCCTACACTATAACATGCTAGATATGCTAGTCCAGGAGTATTAAATTGGTAATCATTGATCATGTACATGAATTCTCGTATATTTTCTTTGTCTATGTTATGAGCTGGACTGGTAGCCTAGGACCATGCCGGGCGGATTGTAAATGTTGGCACAAGAGTTGTTCGTGTGGTTGATATTATTTGTACGTGATTTGTCCGTGCATTACGTGAATTGTCCGTGCGGATATAGATATTGATATTATTAGCACGTGAGTTGTCCGTGCAACACGTGAGTTTTCTGTGTGGTTTATATTATTAACACATGAGTTATCCGCCGTGTGGATATGGATCTATCCCCCTAGGGTCACCCTCTTATGTTTCTCTCTTAATGGTGTACACACAGATATTGAGGAAAATTGATCTGTGGCTTGGTACGGATATGGAAAGGTTGAGGAAATCTGGCCAGTACTTGTTTGGATTTTAGCATTTTATCTTTACTTGCAATTTTCGTGGTTAATTACCTGATTTAGCTACATAGCATCTCTATATGCTGAACATTGACTGAGCAGAGTACTTAGTAATTGTACACCTACACACATATGCTTCTTCCTGTTTCATTATGACTTGATTTCATTATCGTTCTACACTTGTTACAAATGCTGAAACTGTAAAGGTTATAGTATCATTTATAGTTCTTGCTTCTTTCACCTCGCCATGGTTAGTTACGATACTCATTGAGTACATTGGGTCGATTGTACTCATACTACACTATGCACTTAATTGTGCAGATCCAAGTGAGTGGACCAGTTATCAACAGTAGGCTTGGTTATTGGACTGAGTTCGAGAGGCAAGATATAGTTGCATCCTTGGTCGCAGTTTTCACTTGTCTTTTCCTTACATACTGTTGTTACAGTTCAGACAGTATTATTATTGGTCAGTTTCAAACTTGTATCCCGTTGTAGAGCTCATGACTTCGTATTTATCGGTTTCTTGTATTAGCAGTAATTGGTTATATTGAGATTTAGACTTAACATATTTTTATAGGTTATGCTTCTCTAGTTCTTTATTGTTAAATTTTGGCTTGCCTAACTAGTGTGTTAGGCGCCATCACGACGGGTGGATTTTGGATCGTGACACCCATCGAAATCTGCTTACAAGTCCGAAAACATTATACGAACCTATCGGAATCGCCATAATACCAATCCGAGGTCGTTTACCAAGAATGTTGACCGTGGTCAACCCAAGTCTCGTTTTCAGAAAAAAAATCATATTTTCCTCAAAATTTTACGTAAAAGCTTTTGGAAATGACATGGATCATGCACGCAAATCGATAAACATTAAAAGAAGCTATAAGAGGTTTCGAACAACTGAAATTTAGGCTAGTACTCAAAACGACCTATCGGGTCGTCACAACATCCCTCCTTAGAAGCTTGATGAGAGGGACACTTAGAATAACTCTTTTACATCAGTTTCTAGAAACTACACATAACCCATCTTTCAAGCTTGTGGTGGGGGAGTTTTATGGAGTGCTCAACCTCGAAGATTTGGCATGGAACAACCTATTTTTGCACCTTCCAAGTGAAATGCATAGAGAATACCTTCTTTTTGGCTGTGAGACATGACTCGAGCGAGAAGATGATTCCCCAAGTCATGGTAAAGAGCTTCCCCCAGGCATGGTAAAGATCTTGATTTACCAAGACATATATACTGCTAAGAAGTTGATGTAAGTAGATCGTGGTGGCAAATCATTCCATCCTCAATTTTGCACAAGCTCATCTTTGGATTTTTTTTCCTCAAATGCATGAATGGCTGCCTCCACGAAGTCTTTATCCCAAAGTTTAGAATGCATCCCACCAACTATCAACTTCACTGTGAGACTTGTGAAGAAACTTGATGCAATGAAACTTTAATTTGGTCGTCATTGTTAGCCCTATTTTACATGCATTAGGATAGGATTCAACATAATAGCAATTTTGAGATTCAATAAAAGTATGGAGTTGCCACCTAATATTTAAGGTATATTAAGCTACCTATAAGTCAAGTAAATGTCAACTCTTAATAGTCTATGCAACGACCTGATAGGTCATTTTCACTATTAGACTTTATTTTCGTGTTCTGAGACCTTTATTATCTCCATTTAGTACTTCTTGATCTGCGTGCACAGTCCGTTTCTTTTTCTGAAAAGCTTTTATGTGAAAATTTGAAGAAAATATGATTTTTGGCTTTAAAAATAACTTGAGTTGACTACGATCAACATTTTTATAAACGACCCCGATCGGTATTTTACTGATCCTAGTAGGTTTGTATCGTTCTTTTGGACTTGGGCATATAACCAGAATTGAATACAGGAGTCACTAACTTGATTTGACTTGTGTTGCCGAAAGCTAGTAATTTGAAGGTTTAGAAATTTTCTAGGTTTGACAGTAGGTTGTTCATGGCTACGCGGTTTAGATTTTGGTTCCGGGACTTGGTATAGGTTAATTTTTCTATTTGAAACTTTTCTGCAAAGTTTGGTGCAAATCGGAGTTGATTTGATAGGATTCGGACGCTTGATTGTGATTTTAGAAGTTCTTTTTCTTTGAAATTTCATATATTTTGATGTCCAATTAGTAGTTCTAGGTTTTATTTTTGTGTTTTGATCGCGTGAGCGAGTTCATATGATGTTATTACACTTGTGTGGATGTTTGGTTTGGAGCTCGGGGGCTCAGGTGAGTTTCGGATAGGTTACAAACCATTTTGAACTTACAAAGTTGTTGGTTTTCAACTGTTGCTGATGTCTGGTGTATTGTGCTTCGCGATTGCGAAGGGAAACTTGGGGCTGGGGCTGATTTCTTCATCACGAACGCGGGGAACTAGTCGCAAACGTGACCGTCCTCACGCGAACGCGAAGGGTTATGGGATTCTGGGGGAAGCAGCCAGTAACCCAACGTGAACACAAGCCTTGGTTCGCGAACGCGAAGGCCAAGGTTGTTAAGCCTTCACGAACGTGGAGGTTACATCACGAACGTGTCGACCTTATTCCCACTGTGCATTGAGATCGCGTCAGGTGCTTCGCGAAGGCAAAGAACACCTGAGGCCTAGTGATTTAAACTTTCAAAAGTCGGGATCTGAGTCGCTTTTCTCCATTTACAAGTTTGCGCTCGGCCGAGAGGCGATTTTGAAGAGGTTTTTCATCCCCACTTTATCGGTTAGTAGATTTTAACATTTTTCATTACATTTCCTTAAACACCCATTGATTTTAACTTTTATTCTAAGCTTTTTCATGGTAGAAACTAGGGAATTAGGTAGAAATTGGGGATTTTGAGAAATTGAGATTTAGACTTCAAATTGAGGTCAAAATTTGAAACTAATCACATAACGGGGCTTGGGGGTAAATTTGTAATTGGATTTTTGTTAGAATTTGGAGTTTTGACCATGCAAGCCCGGGGTTGACTTTTGTTGACTTTTACCAAAATATTAAAGATTGAATATTCTTCACTCATGGGTATTTTCTAAAGCGTATTTTGAATTATTTGACTTATATTCGGCTAGATTTGATTGGTTTGGAGAGTAATTCTAAAAGAAAAGTCGTGGATGTGCCTTGTTTGGTTGCGGAGCGAGGTATGTGTTGTGGTTAACCTTAACTTGAGGGATTAGGACTTGTTGGTCTATTTACTACATGTATTATATGTGGGGACGAAGTATATGTGAGGTGACGAGTATATATGCGTTGTCATTGCGTTAAAGCATGCAGGTCGAAATTGTCTCTTTGTATTGCATTTTTTCACTGACTATGTTCTCCATGCTTAGGTTAGAATATCACTCTTTAATTATTCGCTCACATTTATTGTTTATTTTGAATATGTTAGAAATTTTGGAAGTTGAGTTTGTTATCTTGGCACTATAATTGAAGTGAAATTGCTTTCTGCCTTTCATTTGTTATTCGGATTGGTGTTGTTGCTTGGTGATGATGAGTGAAAGGCACGAAAGGTGTTGCTGTGCATTATTTGAATTTATTATCATATATTTAGAGGTTGTGAAGATTTAAGCACGAAGGGTGATGTTGTTCTAGAGAGTAAAAGAACGAAGGGTGATGCCTTGTCATCTTTATTTCATTGCCTTATTTGATTCCCGGATTGATGCTTTATGTTGGTTGCATTGTTGCGTATTTCGGAAGATGCTTTTTGGTGATCTCATTTTTGCTGTTCCTATGATATTTTTCCCTTTTGCATGTCCCCTCTCTGTTAATATTTTATTGTTCTATTTATTATTTTATTGCTCTATATATATATATATGTGTGTGTGTGTGTGTGTGTGTGTGTGTGTGTGTGTGTACAGGATTTTACGTAGGTGTCTTCTCATAGCCTCATCACTACCTCATCGAGGTTAGGCTCGACACTTACATAGTACATTGGGCCGGTTGTACTCATGCTACACTTCTTCACTTCTTGTGCAAATACTTGTGTTGGTCCCAGCGGCGTCTAGTGGTGTTCTGCTCGGATCGAGCATCCTTTGGAGACTTGAGGTATAGTTGCAAGCCTCCGCAGTCCTCAAGTTCCTTTCCATTTCCTATCTCTACTATTTATCTCATTCGAGCAACTTTCTAGTTCCTCATGTACTGCTGACACCAGATTTCTTGGATTGAGTTAAACCGTGTTATATTATAGGTTTATTTTGTGTATTTCAACTTTAATCATCGTTAATAATTGTTATTATCCTGTTTGAACTGTTAAATTATTAAATTGGTTAACTAATGTTGCCTTGCCTAGCAAGTGGATGTTAGGCGCCATCACGACCCCGATTTTGGGATTCCGGGTCGTGACAAGTTGGTATTAGAGCACTAGATTGCTTAGGTCTCACAAGTCATGAGCAAGCTTAGTAGAGTCTAGACGATTGGTACGGAGACGTGTGTACTTATCTTCTAGAGGCTATAGAGTTTTAGGAAAATTTCACTTCTTTTTTTTCCCTATTGTGCTATTTTATTCTATCATTGATGTTTGAATCATTCCATTCTTGTTCTCTCGCAAATGGTGAGAGCATGCACAAAATCTACAGCCGGGCAGGAGCGAGAGCCCCCTGTTGCAGCCACTACCAGGGGTAAAGGTCAGAGCCAAGGTCGAGCCAAAGGACGAGGTATAGGCAGAGCTCAGCCTTGAGTTGGTGCAGTAGCACCCATTTTGGAGCCTCAGATTGATCATGAAGAGGAGATCCCAGCTCAGACAGCACTAGTCGGACCGGCTCAGGTCCTAAGGGATTCATAGCCACTCTCGTGCTTCAGGACACTCTAGTTCGCTTGGTGGGCCTTATGGAGAGTGTGTCCCAGACCGGTGTATTTTCTATTGCACCAGCCATTTCTCAAGCCGGGGAAGGATCATAGACTCCCGCTACTCACATTTTGGAGCAGATGGCTCCCATATATCAGACTCCGGCAGTTCCGTCAGTTAAGGTAGTTCAGTCTATTGTTGTTACACAGACCAGGGAGAGGCCCGTGATGGCTTCTGAGGGATTGATGAGGTTGGACAAGTCCACAAAGCTCTTCCCTATTCACTTTAATGGTGCACCTTCTGAGGACCCATAAGATTGTTTGGAGCGTTGCAACAAGGTGTTACGCAACATTGGTATTGTTGAGTCAAATAGAATAGACTTTGCAGTACTTCAGATGACCGGTTTTGTCAAGAGGTGGTGGCAAGATTATGAGCGGGGTAGATCAGCATGTTTGCCACCCCTCACTTGGGAACAGTTTTCCCAGCTTTTTCTGGAGAAGTTTATTCCTTTCACTATTCTAAATGTTGTTTGTTCAAACTCCTATTCCTACTATTTTAAATTGCTTCCGATGATTGATTTGCTCAATTCTTATGTACTCGAGTCACGTTCGGATTGAACTTATCCTATTATTCTTCCCCGTAGTGGGAAAATGTTCAAATATGGTTGTTGTAACTAATGAATGTGATTTGAATCCATGTTTCAATCGTAGATCACCATGCTCTCCTTTGTAAGTATTTTCAATATGTTTACGACATTCATTTCAAATTAACTTAAAGTCATGATTTCCAGAATGTTCTACATGTTGATGTTTATGATAGTGATCCTTAGAAGTAAAGAAATGAAAGTGTGAAATATGAAATGCGGCCATCGTTCCATGAATGAAGAACTCTAGGAAAGGCCAAGAGAGCTAATGAAATAATGATGTTGTGAGTGGCTAGCAATGCTAATAAAGTTATATATGGAATGAAAGGCTATGACATGAATATTTATATTTCTATTTCCTTTGTATAAAAAAATTGTTTTTGGAGTATCATTAGTGAGCCGAGGAAGGGTGGGTTGTAACGGCCCACACCTAAAACTACATGTGCAGATGTAGGAGTTGATTGAAGTTATTCCCCTTAATTGGGATGAGCTTTTTGTTGGCATTGGATGTTGACTCCCACGACATATATGAGGAGACGACCTAGCCAATTAGGTGGTGATTGAACGCCATGTCGCGCCCATGGTGGTTCCCCTTCTTATTAACATATTTTATTTGCATCACCATGTTCGATCCACATTTATTTGTGGGGATATGGATCAGCCGATCAAGCTGTGATCAGACTCCATGCCTCGTGCATGGTGTGATGATCGGAGGCTAATGATCTCGCAACCAAAAAATGTTAATTTTTAATTTGAAAATTATTATGTTTTAACTTGGCATTTGGATATCATTGGTTTTTCCTTGTTGCTTTCATGATTCTCCCCTTCTTATAATGGCATTCTATTTCAGTGGAGGGTATTTAGCTTTACATACTAGTACAATTCCATATGTACTAAAGTCCCTTTTGCCAGGGACGCTAAATCTTTAATGGATGCAGGTGACTACGCAACAGGTGGCTCAGGCTCTTGATAGGTGTACCTCTTCTCACTTGATTCGATGAGCCCTATTCTACTTCGAGGCCTTATGACATTTGCTTTTGCACATTGTGTTTTAAGGTATAGCCGAGGCCTTGTCATCGTAACTTCCATATTGTACACTTGTTCAATTAGAGGCTCCGTAGACATACTGTATGTTGTTTTTGAGTGGGAGAAAACTAATTTAAAATGTTGTTGAAATTGTTGGATGTCCCCTTTGAACTTTGAATTTGAAATATTTTGGTAACTATAAATGAAGTTCCTACAGTAATGAAGATTGGTGTTGTACATACGATTCTCTTTGTTGGTCTAACTCTTTATATTTATCCTCAAATTATTCACGGATAAGGTGGAATGGTAGGAACTAAGTAGGCTTGCTTGACTGGCATGACTCAACCGAGCACGGGTCCCACTGCCCAAGGTCAAACCATGAAAGTGTATGTATTTTGAGACTTGTAAATGACGTAGCTAATGTTAATAAACTGGTGTTGTTCACATGACCTCTCATTCCCTAATTAATGAAATATATCTTTTCTTTGTTCACAGGTGAGTTTGTTTGAAGGCATTGTATAGACTTGCTCGACCGGGGTATATTGGTTGTCGCGCTCCCCGAGGTCGGGGTGTGACAATGATATAAATATTTGACGTTGATGTCCATGTGAGGCCCAATGAGATACTATTACTTGTTTGTGGCCCTGCGAGGCATATGGTTTGTTTTCTAGTTGTTTGAAAAGTATGAGATAGTCCTATTTATAGAGGAAACTCTGCCAAAATTTCTAAAGAATCCCAAGAGTTAGATTTCTCCAACATGTTATTCCAGCATTCGAGGACGAATGTTCTTAAGGGGCGAAGGATGTTACACCTCGTATTTCGTACGTCAATTTGGTTGTGAGTTAATTAACGTATGCTCGTAGAGGTTATGATGCCCCTATAAGATTCATGAAGGTTCCAAACAAATATTGAGTAAGTTTCCTAAGGTTTCGATGCTAAACGAATCAAAGAAAAAAAATTTCGACGAAGTTTGTCGAAGGAAAGTGGATTGTAATAGCCTGTACTTTTGGGGTAAGACTAGGAATGCTAATATGATAATAAGGTATTTTATGAGGCATTTTAATCATAAAATAGTCTTATGTTAATTTTTGAAATCAAAAAAGTTGTAAAACAAAAGTTGGCAAAAGTCACCGCAAGTTACATTCATAAGTTCGCTGAAATTTGGGTCAGATGTCTTCGCACTTTCCTCTCAATCTACTTGGAGTTACGGGGTGATCCACCCAGAAAATGAATTTCTAGGAGTCTAGTTTCTAACACATTAATCCGTTCATCGATACAACATTGGAGTAGAGATAGATTTGTATTTTCACGTGACTGCGCATGAAGCCCCTTTGCGACCTACTTGAGGCGGAGGAAAACCCCAACTTCTTATTTAAGTGGTGGCTCCGTCCTCATTCACCATTTTCGACAAAATCTGAGTTCAAACAGCACCAAGACCCTCTCTAAACATAGCCCCATGTTTCCTATGAAAATTTAAGGCCAAACCACCCAAGTCCAAAACAAAAAGTTTTGTCGAGCTTGAGAAGAACACTTCTACGGTGTTGTTACTGTGTTGAGGGCTAATTAAAGTTAAATGAAGCTTAGTTCTAAGGTTGTTCTTGCTTTTTGAGGTAGACTCTTCTCCTCCTACTTTTATTTGAAGTGTATCTAAGTCCTAGCTAAGTTGTATGGATGGAAAAGTGCAAATAACACTTTGTTGTTGTGTATGAAGTGATTGGAGTGTGTTGGGCTGTTCTGTGGTATTTTGTGATGGATATAAGGTTGGAAAATAATGTATATATATTTTTTGTGTGCTGCAAATGTTGGTTTTAATTGTTTGGATTTGAGAAAAGCGAAAAAAAGTAGGGGAGGTGTTGTCTAAATTATTATAGACGAGCTTGTCGCTCTTTGTGCCGATTTCTAGTTTCCATAGCTTAACAATAGTTTCCTTGTCGCTTGTTGTAGATCGAAGTACTATACGGGCTGAGTTTGACTTCATATGTTAATGTAGCCAACAAGGTTTGTTAAGGCTAACTGTCTTCGTTTTGCATGATCTAAGTTGACCGAAACATAAACGTAACCAAATATTCCTTTCAAGAGAGGGCTCTACTCTTTGTAATAGAGATGGTTATGCTCATTTTGCGCACTTAAGTTTAATAAGTACCTTATGTCTTGTTCTGCTTGGCATGTTAGTCACATAAGGATAGTCGGAGGTGTAACAAACTAATGTCACCCCGACATGCCCGTAATGAATCTTAATGTTCTTCATGCACATATACATATGAATATATCTTGATGGCGTTATATATGCATATATGTATTGTACATAGCATCGCTGATTAGTTGGTTATGATGATGATGATGATAAAGTCCACATAGGCCTATGGCGTTATATATGCATGATGTACATCAACGACGTTATATACGTGTATATATTGTATAACTGCATAATGCATATCATGGCCCCTAGTGGCAAATCAAAGTTTTAGTTTGACCCTCATTTTCTCAAAGTTATGTTCATGCCTCTGTTTCTGCTTTATCTGCCTTAGTTTGACGTCCCTTTGTCGGGGATGTTGTGTTTCATGCCCGCAGGTCCAGGTAGATAGATTTACGGCCCTCCCCAGTAGAATATCCAGCTTAGCGGTGGTGTGACACACTCCATTCTTCCTGGAGTTGTCATAGTATGTTGGTATGTTACGAGATCTATGTATATATGCATTTTTGGGTATGGCGGGGCCTTTTCCCGACTTTCTTGTCCAATTTGACGATCTTAGAGGCTTGTAAACTTAGGTTGTATGTCTTGTTATCATGTACGGCCTTGCCGGCCTCTCTTTTGGTCAGTTGACCCATATAGTGGCCTTCTCATCCTTATGTATGTATATATGTTTCGGGCTGCTCCCCTCCCCCCT